>JAMPIV010008198.1:0-121313 GCA_024509875.1 Oreohelix idahoensis | reverse complement strand
AATTATATAAAAAATATAATCCCTAATCAACCCCCCAAAAAATAAAAAAATTACCCCCAAATACTTAATAAATCCAACAATAATATGTCAACTATTCCTATACCATAATTTATAATATATTTTTACTAATTTTCACAATTAATTTCTATAAACATATTCCTATATTAATAACCATTTTTTAAATTATTGATTTATACGAATTTAATATTTTTATTTTTTTTAACAACTTTTATCAATTAAATTAAATTTTATTCATTAAAATTATTTTTATAATTTCTTTTTATTTGAATATGCTTATTATGTTATATTATTTTTTGATAATTTTTTATTTATATTATTTATTTTAATATATGTTATAATTTTACTTTTATAATAATTAGTATTCTTAGTTCTGACATGAACCCCGCAACACACGTTCCAAATTCATTAATCTATTTATCTATTTATTTATTATATATCTATTTTTTACTATTTTTTTTATCGCCTTTTTTTAGTATTTACAATATTTTCCTTCTATCTAATTTATTATTTGATATCTTTCTTTCTATTTTTTTTTATCAAACAGACTACCTTACTAGATAAATTTTTTTTATTTTTTTTTTTTCATATTTATGTTTATATAATACATATATTACAATTCTTAATTTTTGCTTATTTATCCATTACTGAATTTACGAGATTTGAATTTTTTTGTTTTTTGTTTTTGTTAGTCCATGTGTATTTGCGTAGATTATCGCAAATTGAACCAAGATACTACATTTCGACGCTAGCAATATATATGCCTTACATTTGAATTTTACTATTTTTCAATAAACTTTCTTGGAATTCGCGATATTCTTTACCAACACCTCAGATTTGTCTAAAGGTTCACCTTGGTCACAGTTCCCGCTAACTGAACGTGCCAAACCTTTTACAGCTTTTTCTACACCTAGGGGTTTATTCCAATGGAATTTCATGCCTTTTGGTCTTATGAACGCCCCTGCTACATTCGTACGCATGATGCGGCGAATTCTCGCATATCGTACAGATGTCATAGCATATCTAGATGATATCTGTCTATTCAGTGATTCCTGGGAAGATCACTATTTGGGTTTATACGAATTACTGTCTACTCTTCGCGAGTATAACTTGACTGCAAAACCCTCTAAAGCCTTCATAGGATTTAGTGAGATTTCTTTCCTAGGTCATCGTGTTGGTCATGGTCTTTTAAAGACAGAGGACCACAATGTTTCAAAAATACTTAACATTTCGGTCCCTAAGACAAAGAAACAAGTAAGGAGTCTATTAGGTTTGATCCAATTCTACGGACGATTCATTCCGAATCTGTCCTCCATTATGGCACCGCTTTCTACTTTATTGAAGAAAGGGTCGCCTAATTTGATCCGCTGGTCAACAGAATGTCAATCCTCATTGGACCAGGTTAATGACCTATTTTCATCTCCACCTATTCTTAGGTTACCTACTATTGAGAAGACTTTTGTTCTTCGAAGTGACGCCTCGTCAACTGGGATTGGGGCAGCACTAATGCAGGAGGATTCTGATACTCTGCATCCGGTGATGTATATCTCTAGGAAATTAAATGCTGCAGAAAAGAATTACTCGGTTTTAGACCGTGAGTTATTGGCTATGGTATGGTCTATTCTGAAGTTACAAAGATTTCTTCTAGGCGCACATTTCATTGTGGAAACCGACCAGAAAGCGCTTACTGCTATTCAGAGTAAAAACTTGAAGAGCTCGAGGTCCACTCGTTATGCCATAGCTCTTCAACCATTTCATTTCTCGGTTCGAGCTATCCGTGGTTCGGATAATGTAATGGCGGACATTCTGTCCAGATGCCCACACGATTCCACATGATTCTTCTGTCATATATATATTTCCTAATATACAGTCCAATGTTATAATGACATGTTAGTAGATTTTTTTTTTTTTCTCACTTTTTTGAGGGGGAATTTATAACATTGTTCCATGTAATTATCTAAGAAGGCTTAGTTAGTGATATACGGGCCAAAAGATCACTCGGCCACATTTAAATAAATTATTTTCAGGATTGTATTGAGAGATTTACCAGTTGTCTTTAAGATTTGTGTTATTGATATTTTCGCAGCACATCATTGAAGATGCGAGATTGTGTCCATTGTGGAACTTTGAGTATATCAAGTCCTGTCCTAGATTGGGAGCGGATGATGTCCACATCTTCTTCTTCTATTGAATGTTTTATGTCAACGAAGATCAACACATGTATTACTTATTAGTTACTGATGCATTACATAATGTAATAAAATAGTGCGGTATATATTAATATATTACACCGCTATTTGCAACACATTGTATGATATCATAATAATATATTTGATTTCATATATTGGTATGAGAATAATTTGACTTTTATTATGATGTTGCCAGCATTGTGGTTTGTGTTGGTGGCACCTTCCTGGGATATATACGCGTATACTTAGATAAATTTTTCTCTAAGGACCTGGGATATGATCTCAGTTTCGCTCCAAGTGTTGAGCTATTTTGTTAGGTATATCCGCGCATCATACGTGCGTTAGGAGCCTAGATTTTTCCGGCTCCAGGATTTAAAAAAAAATGTTTCATTTTTTTTTCCCGGGAGGGTGCGGTAATGTTACGCACAAATAATTACTTTTTTCCAAAGTCTTTGTATGATCGTTTTTCGTATGTCTGATCATTATTTGACTGAAATGCATGTTATATATATTTTATGGTCAAAGGGACAGAACCCGAGATATCGATACTGCTATTTTTTATGAGTTTACCTCCTCTTGTATAGAGACACGTTCGGTCTATAATGTCTTGAACGAAGCGTGACCATATCTCCTTATTTGGTAGTATCAGTCAACTGTTGTAGATGTTTGAAACCTTTCTTAACGCTTCTGTTCATGTCCATAAAAGGCGCGACTGTGTAAGACTTTTATCTCGAATGTTCTTAGAATCGTCTTATTGTGAACAGCGACTCAGAGATTGTCACTCTGCGCATGTCTCGACTGGGTTGTCGTTTTGTTGTTCCGCCCAGGTCGGGCAGTTGAGAAATGGACTGATTAGCGAGCGGACGCGACTGCGTCTTGTGATTCTCTGAGGGAAATACATTGTCTTTGTGAGTTAGTTAGCTAACTAGACTATTTCCCCGTATTATTCAAGCCTGCCTGGAGGCATATGTTCATGGTTGATTTTCCGAAATAAGGTAATTCCTCTTGTATCGAACTTTAGGCTATCATCTAGAGGTTCGTCATTTTGTCGCCTTTTTGCTCGCCTGTGTGATTCAAAATGGAGAGGTACTTTGACTAGGATTAAGTCACCGGTATCTTTATACCTGAACTAGTTATATATCTATGGGTCGCTCTAGACCAACAAGACTATTGTCTGTGTTCCAGGATTCGTTATATAAGAGATCACGTCCAAGTCAGATGGTTAGACTTAGGAAGGTTATAAAGGTCGAGCTGACCTGTAATCCATGTATGCTACTCACGTGCAGACAGTAAACGGACGTATTGTATACATCTGATCTGCTAGCATCAGGAAGGAATAATTATTATTGTCTATGAACATTAAGGATCTGCAGCTGACCACGGTTGCAGAAGTTATATGTATTATTTATCAAGCTTCGCTATGATATTTGTTTTCCATACAACTATTGAGTATTGACTTCTACATGACTGTCAGTTAACATGAGTTTGAATGCTGCATTCGTTGTACTATGCCGATGATAACATAAGTATCATGACTGTTTTGTGGCGTGCAATAAATGGTATAAACCTAAAGCGAAGTTACCATTTCTATGACTCTACACGTCATGTTGCCTGTGGTGTACCCTGAACTGTTCTACTGCAACACACACACAGCAACAATCTAAACCAGATAAGACACCCACATCTTGCATTGTAATACCTGGTGTCGATAGAGGTGGTAATTTGACGGCATCCTAATTCCACCCTTATCACTGACATTATTGCCAGTCGTCCGTAGAAAATATCTTTAGGGATGATACCGTCTTCCACGCGGATGACATGACTACGCCAGCGTAGTCTGCGCTGTTTAAACAGTGTATACATGCTTTGAAAGTCAGCACGTTACAACACCTCGATATATGTCACTTTGTTTTTCCATGAAATACCGTGGACACCGTTGATACGCGACACCGTTGATGGAATGTATTGAGCCTTCTTTCTTGCTTAGCATAGGTTGTTCATGTCTTGCTGTTATAGAAAAGCGTGCCAGTGATGCATGCATTATATACCGCAGCTCTGGTCTTCACTGTGAGTTTGGAGTTTCTCCACACACGCTTTGAAAGGCACGCAAAGATTGTTGCAGCTTTGCCAATGCGGCTGACAATTTCTGTGTCAAGAGTTAGTTTGTTGGTCTTTTTTGGGTTTATTTGTTCATATTCATCCACCCTCATTTAAAAAAATATAACAACAGAGGACACACATATTACCGTATTTACAGGCAGGCATGCAATTCACACATAACTATAAAACGGTGTTGAGAATAGACCGATCTAGAGAACTACACAGTGTATTAAACAGTATATAACAATAACAAAAGCTAATATACAAGGATTAATTTAGGGTTTGGCGGGAAAAGTTAAGATATGGAGAGGTTCTCGTTATAAGTGGTAAACAAATTAATAGTGAATTTGGTGTCATCCCAAACACTCGACGCTTTACCGCCCTCCTTCCCTTTATTAACAACATGACAGGTATAATACACAACCATCTTGGGGACAATTGCAAACACACACACACACTCACTCACGCAAAAGTTTGACACTTAATTGACACTAAGTGGAAAAGCGAAATGATACTATGATCAGATATTGGTCGGTAAATAAAATTATTATCTGGATTTTAACAACGCTACAGGTCTGTATCCTAAGCAGGCTATAACCCATCATAAGTTGAACGGGATATTTTTCTTCATAACTAAAAAACCAAAATATTTTTGATACCACTTTTATTGAAGTTATCCTATTGTTTACTTTTTTTATTTTTAAAAATTTATTCAATACAATAAACAAGGCAGTATTTCTGGCGTGTTTTGTTATGAGGAAGGCTTCGTTGGACTTTACCGTCGTTGTTGTTTCTTTTTAAATATTAGATTATTTACAGTCATGCAATTCATCTATAACTGTGGAACAGGTGTTGAGAATAGATAGACATAGAGAATTGCACAATACAGTAAAACAGTATATTACAAGAACTAAAATTAATATATGAGGATCAATGATGGTGTGAGGCTAAGGGATAGTCTGATGGGATGCTCATGTCGATGATGACAGATAATTGGTGGATTGGATGTCATCCTGGACACCCCCGGGCTTTCTCACCCCTTTTCACAACAGAGCAGTTATGAGAAATCTTTACCTTTGTTCTTCTTTGTTTGTTTGTGTTTGTTTTTTCTTCTTCTTTCTTTATTTATTTTGTTTTGGAAAGTGGAGGGCACACACACATACATTCACATAATTTTAGTTTTGATTTACTGTATTTGGACTGAATGGAAAAGGGGGGGGGGGGACACTATATTTAGATAACAGAAATCGGATTTTATTACATTATATATCCTAATTATAAACCATCAAGGGTTGAACGGAATACTATGTCTATTATTTTCAGGGCAGCTCGACCACCTTTGGTCCAAACCTGGCATTCAGCTCTCACCTGTGGCTCCTCGTAGCTGTCAGCATGCGACAGCGGCCACCCCCCGGGAAACGGCTTTGACAGGCCGGCTAAACTAGGTGAGGGTAGCCGACTGGTTATAAACCTTCGGTGAGTTAGGGTCTGCCTACCCATGCATGCGAAGACTGGATTCGGTAGACTGCGCGAAAGAAACCACCTGTTGGTTCAACGGGCATGACGGCGATTACCAGCAACGCGCTGTGGAGCGTAAGGAGCATGGCGAGGCACGTAGAAAGCCATGGTCATCCACTGCACCTGACTTCATCTCCAGTCGTCTTGACTTGTCTTGCCACTGGATTAAGATGGACCCAGGCGAGAGAGTGAGGTCGACGAATTGCGCAACTCTTCCTCACTTTAAACCAAATCACTGCGCAAGTCACTCTTTCATCCACTCATCCACTCATCCATCCACTCACAACAAGTCCTGGGGCGATGGG
Organism: Oreohelix idahoensis; assembly: GCA_024509875.1. Taxonomy (NCBI): domain Eukaryota; kingdom Metazoa; phylum Mollusca; class Gastropoda; order Stylommatophora; family Oreohelicidae; genus Oreohelix; species Oreohelix idahoensis. The sequence continues at coordinate 115,183 of JAMPIV010008198.1, read as the reverse complement.
CGAGCGGCGAAGCGGCAGGCGTGGGTGCGCTGGCAGTCGTAGTCGCAGACCTACACACAGGCGGCTCAGGCCATATGGTCGTCTTCCACTGATCGGAGCAGCAGTGGGATTCGGCAGCCCCTGAGTGACTGAGCAGCCCTCTTTAGGAAAGCACTGCTCACCTCCATGGCATGAGGAAGGGGCTAGAAAAGGTGCCCTAAACATTGCCTGCTCCACCATTACCTAACCAGCTTACCGCGGTTGGTGGGTACCCTACTTCAGCGGGCGACACATAAGAAAAAGAAAGGACAGATTTTTCCCCCTCATTCTAGGCGCATGGAATGTGCGCACTCTACTCGACAAAGACTTTAACACAAACAGACCCGAGAGGCGAACTGCCCTGATTGGGAGAGAACTGGCCAGATACAACATTGACATAGCAGCACTGAGTGAAACTCGACTTGCAGGCGAGGGCCAACTTTGCGAAAAGGGTGCAGGTTATACATTCTATTGGAGCGGAAGAGGAACTGAAGAAAGACGAGAAGCAGGGGTTGGATTTGCAATCAAAACAGCAATTATTGGCAAGCTAGCGGAGCCCCCAAAGGGAATAAATGACCGACTCATGACGGTCAAGATCCCGCTGCTTTATGGAAGGAAACATGCCACCATCATTAGCGCGTATGCACCAACTATGACAAACCAGGATGACGTCAAGGATAAGTTTTACGAAGAACTACATGCAGTTATTGCATCAGTTCCCAAAGCAGATAAGCTTATTATTCTTGGTGACTTTAATGCAAGAGTAGGCTCAGATAACATCTCCTGGAATGGCACTATCGGAAAGTACGGCGTGGGTCGCTGTAACAGCAATGGACTTCTTCTCCTCCAGACTTGCGCAGAACATAACCTCCTTGTCACCAACACCATTTTTCGACTTCCTATCCGCAACAGGACCTCCTGGATGCACCCTCGCTCGAAGCATTGGCACCTAATTGATTATGTAATTGTTAGGAAGAAGGACAGGCAAGATGTCCGGGTGACCAAGTCCATGTGTGGTGCCGAATGCTGGACTGATCATCGCCTCATTGTTTCTAAACTTAAAATTCGTATCCAACCTGCCAGGCGCCCTCAGGGAAAGAAAACTCAAAAAAGGCTGGATATTACCAAACTAAAGAAGACAAAAATTAAACAGTCATTCACTGACACCCTAGAAGACCGTCTCAAATCTATCTCGTTAGACGGCCAAAGTGCGGAAACAAATTGGACAGCCCTAAGCGAGCAGATCTACAACACTGCTACAGAGGTCCTGGGTCCCGCCATCAAGAAACAAAATGACTGGTTTGATGAGAACTCAGATGATATAAAGAAGATGTTGGCTGAGAAACACCATCTCCATAAAGCATATTTAAATGATCCAAAATCGACATCCAAGAAAGACGCTTTCAACAACATGCGTAGAGTTGTCCAACATAAACTACGCCAGATGCGGGATTCATGGCTGAGTAATAAAGCAGATGAGCTCCAAGGCTTTGCTGACAGCCATGACTTGAAAAATTTTTACCATGCACTCAAAGCGGTCTATGGTCCAACATCATCAGGATCATTTCCCCTCCTTAATGCAGATGGAAAAACACTAATTACAGACAAGGAAAAAATTCTCCAACGCTGCGTCGAACACTTTAATAATATTCTGAACCAGCCATCATCTATTAACGATGAAGCCATCAACCGACTGCCCCAAATTCCTATAAATGAAGCACTAGATGATATACCGACTTTGGAGGAGACTCAAAAAGCGATTCGTCAACTTTCTAGTGGAAAGGCCCCTGGCTCCGATTCAATTCCTGTTGAGGTCTATAAAGATGGCGGTACAGTTCTGATAGAGAAACTTCACATGATCTTCCAGCAAATGTGGCAGAGTGAAACCATCCCACACAATCTCAAGGATGCATCAATTATACATCTTTATAAACGTAAAGGTAATCGCCAAGACTGTAACAATCATCGAGGCATCTCACTACTATCAATCGCTGGGAAGATATTTGCCAGAATCCTTCTTAATCGCCTTACGGCTCATCTTGACAAAGGTCTTCTACCTGAAAGTCAGTGTGGATTCCGGAAAGAACGTGGAACCACCGATATGGTGTTCGCTGCAAGACAGCTTCAAGAAAAATGCCAAGAACAGCACTGTGACCTGTACACAGCTTTCATCGACTTGACAAAGGCGTTCGACACGGTCAGTAGAGAGGGTCTATGGAAGATCATGGCAAAATACGGCTGCCCAAAGAAATTTATCACAATAGTGCAGCAGCTGCATGATGGAATGCAGGCTAGAGTTCAGGAAAACGGTGAGCTATCAGAGCCTTTCCCAGTCTCAAATGGAGTTAAGCAAGGGTGTGTACTTGCACCGACGCTTTTCAGTATCATGTTTTCTGCTATGCTGACTGATGCTTTCAGAGACGGGGACACAGGAATCGACATCAGATATCGTATTGATGGAAAATTGTTTAACCTTAGGAGGCTTCAAGCAAAAACCAAGGTCAAATCACACACCATCAGGGATCTTCTGTTTGCTGACGATTGTGCCCTCAGTGCTGGCTCAGAGGCTGATCTGCAGCGTAGCGTTGATAGATTCTCCGAAGCCTGCTCCAACTTTGGGCTTACCATCAACACGGGGAAAACAGAAATCATGTACCAACCAGCTCCTGGCACAATTTATACTGAGCCAGTCATCAAGGTAAATGGTGAGAAACTGAATGTTGTGAACAGGTTCACATACCTTGGTAGTACACTATCCCAGAACATCGTCATTGATGATGAGGTGAACACCAGGATCTCCAAAGCCAGCAGCACATTTGGCAGACTATACACCAACGTTTGGCATCGAAGTGGCATTAGTCTACAGACAAAGCTGAAGGTATACAGAGCTGCGGTGCTTCCAGTGCTGCTTTATGCATGTGAAACATGGACTGTATACAGGCGCCACGTAAAAAAGCTCAACCACTTCCATACAGTCTGTCTCAGGAAGATAATGAACATCAAATGGCAAGACAAGATCCCAGATACCGCCGTTCTTGACAGAGCTGGTATCCCTAGCATCGATACTATTCTGATGCAGTCACAGATTCGCTGGGCAGGTCATGTAGTCCGCATGCCAGACCATCGACTGCCAAAGATACTCTTTTATGGTGAGTTGCAGAAGGGTAGACGCTCCTATGGTGGCCAGAAAAAGCGCTTCAAAGACACGCTTAAGGCTTCATTAAAAACCTTTGACATAAACCCAGACACATGGGAAGCTGCTGCGCAAGACCGAACTGCCTGGCGCACATCTCTTCGTAAAGGTGCAGCGGCATGCGAATCATCCAGAAGAGCAGCAGCGGAACAGCGGAGACAAGCTAGAAAAGATCGTGAAACAAAACCTTCACATGAAGCAAACATTCCCTGCCCACACTGTCCGAGATCCTTCCAGGCCCGCATCGGGCTCATCAGTCACCTTCGTACTCATAGACTATCCTGAACAGAGTGGTCTTCATCACTTGTGATGGACGAACAACATGTCTATTTAAAAAAAAAAGGTTTGTTTTTTTAAATACTATTCACTAAAATATTTATTTTGTTTATTTGTTTGTTGTTCTTCAATATTTTATTTAAATGCAGTTTTCCTGCACGTTCTTCTATGATTAAAAAATAATTAATAAAAACAAATTAATAATAATAACATAATAATAATAGTAACAACAACATTCCGAATTATTACTATTACGAAGGCGGTCAGTGCTTTCGTTTTGTCTGCAAAAATGTAGGTTAACGCACACTACGGTCATCACAACAGTAAAGAAGTCGCGTGACGGTGATGTACTCCATTTTTGGTGACAGGGTTATTTTATCATTCTCTGTGGAGCAAATATTCATTAATGTAGCCAAGGGCTTGAGATTCGATCCATAATTGTTCTGCACTTTACAGAATTTGGAAGAGCTGTCAGGAAGTTTACTGACTTCAGTATACGGTAGGTTACTCATCACGGCTGCTGTTTGTGCAATGTGTGGACTAGCGTATATCGGATGATAACTCATTTCACGATAGGCCTATAGGCTATCATTTGATGCAACGAATTTGTTTTTACAAATCACGCCAACTACGAATGTTTAGCACAGTAAGAGGATTTAGACTTATTTAGATGTCATAGCTAAAAACGAGAGCCGTGTTTTCTTGCAAGTATAAATGAAGCACCGTGTGGTCGACTTCTTCTTTGGTCCTTGGTCGCGGACTAACAAAGCAATCAGTGACCATCACGCCTAGTGGCGTCATGTAGGGCAGCAAAAAATATATCTCCACTTTGCTCGGTCGACCGCCATCCTTCATATGGTGCCCTAGCTTTAATTGAAATTGCTGTAAAAACCACCTTAGCAAGAGCACATATTTTATTTAATGTAGGACTCCTACAACGGGACCAGCTGCCGTGGTGGTTCCATGCATCATAAGAAGCTAAAAGGTAAAAGAAGAAGAATACAGGCATAACATATGAAGAGGCCAAAAGAATTGTCAAGAGCAGAAATAGGAACAAGTGGGAGGGGAGACAGAGCATCCAAGCTATCAGAAAAATAATGCCTATCAGCAGCTCAACAGAAGAGACCAAGTAATAATCTTCAGACTCTGCACAGGCCACAGTAGACTAAGACTCCATGTGTCCACTAAGCTGAAGATGGTTGACTACTGTTAATTATTTCTGAGGTGCTGATAAAATAACTGCAAAATAGCTGCTGCAGGAATGCCCTCTCCATGAGGAAACGGGGAAACACAATTGGTCACAACCAAATCCTGTCCATCTGTGAAGTTGCCAGCATCATTAAGCTCATCACTGCTTTCTGTAAGCATATTTAGGTTGATGTCTGAAAGTGTTCGAAGAACAAGTTAAAGAAGAACCAATCTTCTGGAAAGCAGCCACATTCATTCCTTGCAATTTGTGTTTGCCTATTAGCATCTTCACTATAGTTCTTTTCTTATTATTACTTTGAGGTTTAATTTTTTTAGTACAGGCCTTTTCCTGTCATTCCATTAGTACTCATTCTATTAGTACTCCATCAAAGGGTCATATGAGGGCAATTTTCTTTCTTCACATATAATACAACATAAAAAACTAGAATCTTCAACTAACTTTTCAAGTCAGTCCTATTGTATGGCTCTGAAACATGGAGAACAGTAGAAACAACAACCAATAAGTTACAGACTTTCATACATGGGTGCTTGCATAGAATAGAAGAAGTGAAATGATACAGTAAAGGCAACAGTGTGGAACTGATGACAAGAACCAGACAAGCGCCAGCGGAACAAGAGGGGAAAAGAAGGTGCTGGCAGTGGAAAAGACACACATTGAGAACACTTGCTAATAGCATTAGCAGGCAGTCCTTGTTCTGGAACCCCCATGGTTGGAGAAGTAGAGGTACACTGAAGAACACATGGTGAAGATAGCTAGAGACAGAGATAAAGTTTATAAGGAAAGCATTGAAAGACCTTTATCTAATGGCACATGACAGGAGGACATCAGCATGAGGCTCTTTGGGTAGCTAAAGGATGTTGACTGCTGAATATGAATTGAACATTAACACTGAGAAAATGAAAAATATAATAATTAGAAAAGCAGATGATAACCAAAATTTACAAATAAGAATAAATTGGAAGATACTGGAACAGGTGAAACAGTTTCTCATATCTTGGACACATGTTAACATAAGATTTTGTATGTGAAACAGACATAAGAAGAGAATAGGAATAACCAAAGCTACATTGAACAGTATCAGACAAATACTAATAACCAAACAAATAATTCACAAATTAAAGTTTTCTATCAAGTATATATATAAAATCAGCCATGTTCATTCCAGGAGTTGCTTCTTAACTGTGGTTCTTAATTTTCATGCAGGGATTTTATTTTCAACCAGGCCCTTGTCGTAATTTTTATCTGAGAGAGTTCTGATGGATATTGGTCCTTTAGAGTGTAGAATGATAGTGATGGCTCTGTGAGAATAAGGATTTAGGAAAGTGAGGTAGTAGATTCACAAGGGCTGGGGAAGAGTAAGGACAGTCTCTTATTACGACAATATTTGTCTCTCAAAAACTATTCCTACCACTCTTCTGAACAAACAGTTGTTTGTCAGTTCCAGTCGCTCATGCGCACACACCGATTTGGTGATTCTGACGCGCAACGTACATGAATACACACTACGATAACAAAATATGGGAAATGTTTGGGTTTTGGGCCAGCCGACACCAATGCTAATAAAGTTTTTAGTACCTTTATTATCATAAAATCAAGTTACAAGTAAGTATCAATGTACAGTCAAAAATCATGGGTTACAAAACACAAAATAACAGGGGGGAGGGTTTCTGAGGAGAAATATCCAATGCACCTTTTCCCGCTTGTATTTACTAACAGAAAAGACCGGGTCCCAAAGACGAGAAGGGGGGGGGGGGGAATGATGATGATCAGAGATAGGCAATTTAACCCAATGGTAAATTTATTACTCTGAGTCAAGGGGGTTACAGTAATAGGGGGTAAAGGAAAAGCTAGGGGTCATCAAATGTTTTCCTTTAATCAACCAATTTTTCCAGGAGGGGGGAATGCTCACAGTTAAATAATCCCGCTAGGAGAAATCCCGTACAATTAATACAGTACACCTTAATACTAGGGTGGACTAATTATAAGGGTAAGAAGATTAAATCTCCTTTTTCATTAAAAAAAAAAAACACGCTTGGCTGGCCAGCACACAGTCACACACACAGAGACTTACCAAATGGTGAATTCTGGCACTTCATAGGAAATACATAAAAAAAACAGCACTAAACCTTGGCTTAGGTAAAAGTATTTTCTTCCGTGTACAGCCCCAGATTAGCGGGTTGTTGAAGTTAACAAAGTGTCCCGAAATCGCTGGACGTTGAAGTTTAACGGTACTGTTTGTTTATTAGATAAAGTTCCTAAAGAATGGCACAGGCCCTTGGCTAGGTGTGAGGAATGGTGTGGTGTCTAAGATTGGCACAGCTGGTGGAGATAACTTTCTTTTGCAGTAATGTCACAAACTACAAAAAAAACACCGAGGTAAGTTCTTCAGGGGGTTGGTAAAATCCAATGATTATGCTTGACAGACAGTGTCAGGGAAATCTATGTTCTTCTTCACGAATAGAGCAGTGAGTAAAATATTGCTACTGTTGACTGTTCTTCTTCCAGTTTGATAACTATAAAAAACGACTTTATGAATTGGGATTTTAAAATAGTCTTTGGGTTTGCTTTGTTTCTGTATACTTCAGATAGCTGAACCCCAACAGGATCGCCACAAAGATTAAATTTCAAATATGTTCATAAGTCACGGGAGTAATCGAACTGAGTCGGCAAGACTCTAGATATATATTATTGCTGCGAAATGGCTGCTTAAATGATGTTTCATTGCTGCTTAATTGCTGCTTAAATGATGTTTCATTGCTGCTTAATTGCTGCTTAAATGAGGTTTCATTGCTGCTTAATTGCTGCTTAAATGAGGTTTCATTGCTGCTTAATTGCTGGGATGCGAGGTTCAAAAGATCATTCTGGATGCAATAGAAAAAACATGAAATACAATAAAATCATATTAAAATCTAACGCGCGATACATTTACAGTTTAACTATTTTCTGCACTCGCATCTTCAATTAATAAAGCAAGAAAAAAACTCCCCGTGAGGTTAATAGTTGAAAGCACATCCATTTATACAGAACTAAACTGTATTAAAGTTATAATTCCCTTAAGCGGCTATTGTATTAGGAAATAAACTTTTAGATGTAACATTTAGTTGGCACTAGAACTTTGAAGATGGGCTTATTTAATAAGGTTAAATTTACACCACAATCCAGTGAACTAAATATGAAATAACTAGACCACTGATCACTCGAAGCTAATGTATAAATTACCGTCTGCACAGAAAAAGAATTTCACTCCAATAGCCAACAATTTAGATGAAATCTAGCAGGAATTTTTTTACTATATGCTAGTGAATCTTAGAATTCTGTCAGAACGAATGATACGTTGCCCTTTTCAGATTCTGTATTTATCTATTAGAAAGGCAAGATAAATGGTACATGTGAAAATTTCGCGCCTCTTCAGTTCCCAGGGGAAGTCGAAGTTATTTAGCCGCCATGCTAACCACGATGGCCCGACTGGCTTCCGATCTACGTTCGTTTCAGGCTGCTCGCACGAGCATGTGAAATTCCGGCGAGACTAGCCTCGTTCGCGGTGAGTTTCCTGATTCCTCAGATCGTATCCGCTACGCTGAGCGTTCCGTCTTTCGGGCAAGTCTGCCGGTGGCCACAGAAGTGCGAAGTCTGCATGAAGCTTTCTTCTGATCGCTCGTGTCCGTCTTGCGAACGGTTCAGTGTTCGTACAGAGATGCTAAACTTCTGCTTCTCTGTTCTGGGGATCTTCTTGACTGCTTTGATCCTAGCCGCTACTCTTCGTTGATGAAAAGTTACAACAATACTGATGTTCAGGGATTCTAATGTTATGAAAAGCTAAAGTCCCTTTAATCATCCATCAAATCAGGGAAAATTCACTTGACAAACTAGACGTACGTCACAGCCCTTTGTAAAAGAACATGCTGCAACCATCTTTATCTTCTCAATCATTATTACATCTGTGGAGCCGCGCTGGTGTAATGGTTACCACACTATGCTGGCGATCGGGTGATCCAGGTTCAAGCCCAGGTGAGGACATTTGAACGAGTGACTGGGACTTGGACTTGATTAATTCGAGCCATGGCAAAGATATTTTCTTCTTTTTCCTCGTTCGTCCTGACAAGGACGTTGGTTGCGTTGTGTCTGTTTACGCCGGAGCTGTGATATCTGCACCTTTCGGTCGACACATCCGACTTCAGCACAGAATTTTTTGGGACCGGGTTTGCCTTCCCTCTGCGATCCCTACTCTCTCAGCCAGACTGCAGTGATGCAGCCTGTTTCCAGGACCACCACGTGGAGGTGGAGTAGGGTCTTGGTCAGCTCTGGTTCGCTGACCCTGATTCAAGCAGTCAAGCTATGGGTCGCTGACTGCATTCTCTATTGCTGCATCTTTGGGTCCCGGCAAAGATATTTGAAGCAGTGTCATCGACCAGGGACTGGCGGCTCCTGAGCCCACCCAGCTCTACTGGGTACCCTCCGAAGATGGCGAGTATCTGCCTGAATGGCGAGTGTACACCTGTCAGTGTACCGGGAAAAAAGGGATACTTAAGTAAAAATCAGTCTCAGGTTAGATATACTAACCGGAGATTCTCGCCTCGAGTAATAGCAGGCATACGTTAAAAAAAAATAAATGATTACATGAATGATTTTGTTAATGCCGTCATATTTAATATTTTTTGCTTTTAATTTTCATCATCATCACTACCCATAAGCTGCCCAAGGAACACAGGCCATCAACAAACACATGCTAATTTCTTTTGTCCCATGCCTTCAGCTCAAGGTTTGTCCATGTCTACCTCCAGTTGTCTTCTCCATGTGTTCCTTGATTTCCCTTTACCTCTCTTATCATGTCACTTTTCATGAAAACCAAGAATTTTAATAGATGAATTCCAGATACTGTGATATGTGTGAGTTTAATTGTTACTATTATTTTCCTGGCCGTATTTTAAAGTCCAGACATTGGCAGTTAAAAAGCGTTATATAATTTATTATCGTGACATTATCTCAAGTATTGATTTGATCTAATCCAAAACTATGCATACGTGTGTTAAGTGCTTATGATAAGTGATAATGAGGCTATCTTATCTGTGTGAATGTTTTAAATATTTGTAATTGCAGATCTCAGACAGAAATAATACTTTTAAAATCAGAGAAGCAGTATTAGCGTTACCGCTGGACAATATTTGGTATGTTCAGTTCTCATTTAGTTTGCTTTTTCAATAGCTGAAAGTTAGATTTATTATGTCTCTTGGTTTAAGAATATGTTTTTCTTGGCTGGGCAAAGTTTAATTATTAAATTGTAAAGCAGCTCAGTTTTACTGAACTATTGGTCCAGTAACATTAAAATGTGTATAAAGAACATTTTTTCAGATTGGAGTTCTGCCTCGTTTTAGTGAGGCTCGAAATAAATAAAGAAGGAAACCTGAGCCCAGGGAACAGTAAATAGATATTACATATAACGGTTTTTCGGTAATTTCCTATTACTCGTACCTTTTTGCTCCGCAGTGAATATGTGTAGTTATGTCCAGTTTCGTAGGAGTTAGGGTTAGTATTAGGGTTAGGATTAGGGTTAACAAATATTCACACTAAGAACAATTATAGAAGAATCAGTGGAAATGCAGTCGCCACTTATTATCACCTTCGTCGATTTTCAAAAAGCCTTTGATAGTCTACACCGCCCATCATTGTGGAAGATACTTACAATCTATGGTTTTCCAACAAAATATGTGAATATAATCAAAGCGCTATATGACAATGCAAGATGTTGTGTTAGAACAAATAAAGGGAATACAGAATGGTTTACAGTAGAAACAGGGGTGAAACAAGGCTGTATTATGTCACCACTACTTTTTGGAATAGCTATTGATTGGGTTATGAGAAACTATACCCACAATGAACAATTAGGTATAAAATGGACAAATGGAAAATTCCTGGGGGACCTGGATTTTGCAGATGATTTAGCATTCTTAAGTTCAACACCCATACAATCCCAAGAAGCAGTAAATAATTTGTGTCATCTCTCGGTTAAAATAGGTCTCCAAATAAATGCCTCTAAAACTAAAGCTATGAACTTTTCTAACGAGACCTTTGATATCATCTTGAACGGGGAAAAACTACAGAAAGTTGAAAGTTTCAATTATTTAGGCAGTAAAATGACTCAGGATGGTGACACAACAAGAGAAATCAATACTAGAATTGCTTTGGCAGCTAGCGCCTTCAATAGATTATCTAACATTTGGAAATTACGATCATTGAATATACATACCAAGCTTCGTCTGTTTAATTCAAATGTTATCTCAGTGTTAACATACGTCTGTGAGAGTTGGAAAATAACAAAATCATTGGAGAACAAGCTGAATACATTCGAGAACAAATGTCTTAGAAAACTCATGAACATCAGTTGGAAAGAATTCAAGACTAATCGACAAATAAGAGAAGATTCTAGGCAGAAATATGTCTCCGACTATATAAGGAAAAGACGATGGTCATATATCGGTCATGTCCTACGAATGCAAAACAACAGAATACCACTACAGGCGCTCACTTGGGTTCCTGAGGGTAAGAGGAAAAAAGGAAGACCAAAAGAAACACTCAAAAGAACAATAATAAGAGAAGGAAGAACGTTGGGCCTAAATAATGTGCAAGAGCTAAGAGGAGTGGCGTCACAACGAACAACCTGGAGAGCACTGGTTTCTGCCTTATGCCCCGTGTTTGGTGCTTAAAGAATTTATTATTATTATTATTATTAATAGGAAATTACCGGTGTATCTATAGCATATACGAGTGTCCTGGTGACATACTGTATCGGCTGCTGCCATTCCTCTGGATCCACCAGCTTCAGGGGCATGCTGCGTGGGCAACTGCTTGACCTCCTAACTCCAGTGCCAAGTCTTGCGCCCCGCTAAGACATCGTCTCGGGGACGTGCTGCCATAGTCAGCAATGACTGAAGGGGATACTACTACTAAAGGGGTACGTTCCAAGCACTCGTAAGAAATGTTTTCTACGTCTTTTATTCTTACTAGTACCTGCAACAGCCCAATGGGCTGATCACCCGTTGGCTTGTCACACCGATTACGGAAACAACGGCAGATGGATCTATTTGTTGTTGCCCTTAAGACGCCGCTAGGCGTGATGGGAAACTACAACAGAGAAAATCAATCTGCTGTTGCCCTTAAGACGCCACAAGGCGTGGTGGCCTCTGACTGCTTGGTCGGTCTTTGGCTAAGGACGGAAGAAGAAGAAAGTACCTGCAACATACCCCTTTATTGTGTAGTATTTATTTAGTGAGGCTTGGCTATTTTACCCAGACACAAGGTCCTTCGGTTATTTTAAGATGCATCTTGAAATATAGAAGACTTTGTCTGGTATATATTTTATTTGTGTAAAGACATTGAGACAGAATGTGTGTCGAACAGAGAGAGAATGGCAGTGACAAAATGAGTAGAAGAATATGATCCTAGAATCTGCACCCAAGAAAACCAAGGGCAGCGACTTATGATAGATTGATTCCCTCAGTACCACAGTTACCTGGACAAGATGTCCCCTTGTTTACCGGCAGCATATCATGGAGAAATACATATTAATGAGCCAGTGTTGTCTCCATTGAGTCAAATGAGTGGGACTTAAGTCACCCCACCGACTCGACTTTCGACTAGTGATGTAGATTTTGGCAACTCCACTCGAGACTTGCCAATTTTGATGAAGCAACTCACTGTCCTCATTCATAATGCACTCTTAATTAAGGAGAAACCAAAAGTGATTTTGCTTAAAGCGAAATCACCTAGACCAGAATTCCATTGTGCAAACACATTTCCTTCAGCTTATCAGACATAATTGGACACTGTTGTTAGACAAACATGGGGGGAGACAGCAATTGTCTGAACGTTAACATTCCTCCGCTATGGAAACATAACAGTCCTAACTGTGGGGGGGGGGGGGGGTATACTTTGCTTGGGGCAGAGAAATTATATTGGGGAACAAAAAACTGGAGTATAGGTCCTTAAAACAACTATAGCACGTTTCACTAGCTTTGCCCAACTTCAAATGTAATTATCTGATTAACCGTTGAACGTATTAATGCCATTTATTGCATAGGATGTTATATTGGGTTAGACCCAACAAATATATACTTTATATCTGTGCATCTAGTCTAGTTCCCATAAACGGATGAAATCCTTTGATCTTTGTCGGCATACTAATTATTGTGTATCGAGAAAAGAAATTTTACCACTTCAGTCACATATTCTGTGAATTGAATAGGCATAGGCATGTCTACTATTAAAATAATGTGGCCATCACGTTTGCATATGAATACCTGTTGAAGATGATTTCTTAAATGATCTGCATGGGAGATACTCGTGACATTGTTTGTCACTGACCTTTAGTGCGCTATCAAACTGGACCTTCATTGATCTAATTATTTCAATAGGTATCACCTCTTTGTGGTTCATAAATATCATAATGGAACGTTGCTCCTCTAATGTGCTTGTAAATAACGGTAAGGTCATCTTTAAAGAAATTAAACTTCATCCGAATCATAATCAGATGTCTCTGAGAAATTGATAATCAATCTCGGCTGAATGAAGGACAAAACATCATTCTTCCAATATTCCCCTTCCTCTTGTAACACATGGTTCTCACATTTCTTCCAATAATCCCTGGCTATATTGGAGATGGCAGCTTTTGTAAGTATTTCAACATCTTTTAATTTGAACGTTCTATTTTCTGTTGTTACCTGTTCCTTAATTTTAGCCCAGACTAATTCTATTGGGTTTAAGTGAGAATGGTTAGGAGGCAATCTTAAACATCTGTGACCATGTTCATGGATTGCCTTGTCTGTGAGAAATATCTTTGTATGCTGTGTCTTTTTTACAATTCCAATTAATTCAGGCTTCAGGGACATTTCGTTGAATGGAATGTCGTTTTTGGTCAGCCAAATCTTTATTACATCTTTAGTACTTGATGAATTAGGAACTTTATCTTCTGGTACAACAACGTTGTGATATGAAGCATTGTCCATTATCAAACACGACGGTCTATCCAAGGAAGGAAGTACATGATTCACAATCCAATCTTGACATATCTTGCCAGTCATCTCTGTATGATAATCCCTATTATCTGTGGATTTTGAAACACATGTGAGTTCAGTATTATTTAGAAGCCCATGATGGCTGCTTCCTGCATGTGCAGTTATTAGTCGCTGTCCTTTGCTGCTTGGTACTAGTCTCTTTGTTGTCCCATCAGATGATTGCCATTCTCGTTCATTACTGTGGTGCCCATTGATCCAAGTTTCATCTAAATACACAAAATCATAACAATCTCCTCTCATTTCTCTGACCTCGCGTAAATATTTGCTTCTCATTGCAACTATATGAGGCTTCTCACAAATAAGGTTTCTACCACCAACATATTATCTAAAATTGAATCCCAAACTCCTAATAGTCCTCCATGGCGTAGATTTGTAAATATCAATGTCATTATTCTTTCTTAACCAAATTTTCAATTTCCTTAAAGTCACTGCCTCATTATTGAGAAACATATTGCAAATTTCTCTGCGGATCAATTCTCTGTCAAAATTATCCACCACTCTTGGCCTATTTTTCGTGTGTAAAACACTGGAATTACAAATTTCAGATGTCGCTATCCAGCGGTGCAGTGATCGTTTGCTTATTCCCAAGGCATGAATAGTCCTCTTTTGTGGGTTTGAAATAGAATGATATAGTTTTCCTCGAGTAGCTTCATTGCAGAAATACTTTAAAATCCTATTTGTGATTTGCTGTAATGTCAAAACATGTACTCGCAGACTCATTTTTCCTACTTAGCCACACAATAATTTTTGTAGACACGCCACTGATTGAAAATGTGTGCGTAAAACCGGAAATAAACTGTTTTATGTTCAAGAAGTGCAATTTCACGCAATTTCACGCAAAAATCATACCAATTGCTTGATAAACCAAAAATGTGCAAATGAGGTCATATAATTTACTGTAGACATTTCAATATACGTGTGTGTGATGTGTGCTGGCAAGTAGTATTTTATATTATATCGCAAAGAAACAAAAATTGAAACCAGTGTCTGCATTTTAATGAAAAATTTAATTCATAGGGTCTATACTTACTTACTTACTTAGTCGTTCCCCTTCTACCGTGAGGTGTAGAGGTTTGGAAGAGAGAGCGCCAGACTATTCTATCGGCTGTCTTCCTCCTGGCCTGGTTCCATTCTAGTCCTCGGTCCTTCAAAGATTGTCTAATGTTGTCCTCCCCAGCGGACTCTGGGTCGTCCTCGGGGTCTGGATCCTTGGCTCTTTGTTTCCCATGCTTGTCGTGGTAGCCGATCTTCTCCCATTCTGCAGACATGGCCAAACCATCTTAGTTGGGACTGTTCTACTTGGGTCTGTAGGGGGTGGCATTTTAGGCCTTGACGTATCGTCTGGTTGCGTACCATGTCTCTTCTTGTTACTTCAACCACCTTCCTCAGATACCTCATTTCTGAGGTTTGGATCTGGCTTTTATGGGTTGTAGTCATTGCCCATGACTCGCATCCATATGTCAAGACTGGGACATAGGTGGAGCGGTATACAGCCATCTTCGTTTTCTTACCAACCTCTCTCTTGCTGAGGAATCCTCGATTTATGGCCTGAAAAAGTCTCCCAGCTGCTGCTTTTCGAGTGGCCAACTCTTCTTTGATGCCTCCTGTGGCGGGGTGGGCGAGGTAATGATGATGATGATGATGATTATATTGTGATGTGTGATCACTCTCTTGCTACACTCGCACCGACCCGAACAACAATAAAACTCTTGATTCTAGAGGCAGGGGCTATATTTATTTTTACAGCCCATTCAGTGACAAAGCAAACATTAAACAAATAAACTAGCGAACATAACACCAAACCAAACAAACACCCAACAGTGCCCGATGCTAATGTGCTCAATGCATTTACAGTCTGTTCTCTCTGGCGGCTGATACTAGGAAAAGGTCCGCTGGTAGCTCGCTATCTCTTTTTATAGGCACTAGGCTAATCACTCACTTTACTGCGCTAGGCGTATTAATCTTGACTACTTAAATATCACACGCGATTATCGCTTAGGAATAGCGAAAACACAAATAAAACCTACAGCTATTTAATATAACACAATTCTACACCACAACTTAATTTAAATGCATTATTATGGCATTTTCATCAATCTTCTACTTCAGATTTTTCACAACCCAGGCTCGCGCCGTCACGTGATCTGACAGTCACGTGGGCCGACCGAAAATATATGGGCGACAAACATGCCTTGAACTGAAGTGGGGGTGGGGCCTCAGGGGTGTCTTCCCGGCCCATCACATATCTCCCTCCTGATTTTGTTGTCGTCCCGACAACATCACCACCTCTGGCGCTTCGATCGTAGCCTCTTAGATCGTTGGTGCTGCGTATGACTCTTTCTCTGCGGCGATGCTTTAGGCTGAGCTTCTGTCATCGGTACAACCCGGCTGGGGACTGTCTTGGTCGACATGTCCCTAGTTGTGCTTTGTCGGGCTGGCAGTTGCTGTGGTCTAGAAGATTCGCCTACTTGTGCCGCGTCGCTGCTGGCTTGTGACATCTGCTTGCCAGTGCATGTAGCTGTCGAATCTGTAGGGGGATCGCTCTTGACGTGTTCTGCACTCATTTTGCGTGGACGGTGGCTTACATTCCCCACAGTCTGCTTTTCATGTGTCTCCTCCTCTGAACCTTGACTTGCACTCCCTCCTCTCTGCTTAAGACGAGTTTCCTCCCCTAACCGACTACCAATCTTCTCGGCTCCCTTAGGGTGACAGTTGTCACGGTCATCTCTTGGCTTGCACCCGGAAGGAAACCTGGTTGTGGTAGCACGTCTCGGGAAAGAGCTCTTTGAGGGACAGGCGGCTATCAAATGTTCAGTTGACTTGCATCGAAAACATCTCTTCGGAAGCGGGCCTTGAGGGCACTTGGCTGCCATGTGGTCTGACAGGTCTCCACAATTGTAGCATCTTATCTTTCTGGGCTTCCTCTGTGCCATGGTTCGCTTTCTGCTGCCCTTACACTCTTGACCGCCAATGCCGCATACATAAATTGCTTCCATGCCCTGGACCGATGGTTTGCTGTCAAACTCTACTCTCTCATTTCTCGCCAGACTCCGGAATCCCTTTCTGAAGATCTTGGTCTGATGTACAAATACATCAATACCTCCATCATCTGGCGTGATGAATCCCCATCCCCTGCGGACACTGTACCACTTGCAAACTCCTTTTCGCCTTGTCGGTGCAGCTGCACTGGTCGGTACTGTCAGCTCACTGCTTTCGTTAACAACAGCTTGACTCTCACATACCAGAACATGCACCTCCTCGTCGTGCTTTGGCTGTTCCCGCGGACACACCTCCTCGTTGTGCTTTGGCTGCTTCCGCGGTTGGCTTGGTGCTTTTTTTCTCTGCACCTCCTCTTGTGCTGGCGAACTGGACTCTGACATCTGTGCTATCTGGGACTTTAGGAAGGATAATTCTGCTCTGAGTGCCTCCTCCTCCTTCTTAACTTCTGCACTTGCTATCTGGACCCGTGTCTCAGGCTTTTTACTTCCACCATAAACAGCATATTCCCAAGGGAAATTCCTGTTCACCTCACTGACTTGTGGTTGCTCGCTGTAGGCTTTTTTTACAATTTCCAGTAACTTCTCAGGGCTGGCCTTGGCTCCACCTTGTATCCGTAACTCTCTAGATACCATTGGTGTAACGTTGTTCCATATCATGTCTAACTTGTCTTCTGCGCAAAAAGGCGCCACCTTCCACGCGGCTTCCACATCCTCCACAAACTCTTGCCAAGTGGGTCTCCCCTCTCCACTAAATAACCTTATCTCTGGCTCCTCCACGTACAGTACCTTCATATGCGCATTAGCCATCTTGCTGCAGGAATGCACTGCTGGGTGTTTACACTATTTGTTCGTTCGCTGTTTGCTCGGTGTCACTGTCTGCCTTATCCTGTCGACGACGCCAATTGTGGCGGGGTGGGCGAGGTAATGATGATGATGATGATGATTATATTGTGATGTGTGATCACTCTCTTGCTACACTCGCACCGACCCGAACAACAATAAAACTCTTGATTCTAGAGGCAGGGGCTATATTTATTTTTACAGCCCATTCAGTGACAAAGCAAACATTAAACAAATAAACTAGCGAACATAACACCAAACAAACAAAACAAAACACCCAACAGTGCCCGATGCTAATGTGCTCAATGCATTTACAGTTTGGCTCTGTCGTCTGTTCTCTCTGGCGGCTGATACTAGGAAAAGGTCCGCTGGTAGCTCGCTATCTCTTTTTATAGGCACTAGGCTAATCACTCACTTTACTGCGCTAGGCGTATTAATCTTGACTACTTAAATATCACACGCGATTATCGCTTAGGAATAGCGAAAACACAAATAAAACCTACAGCTATTTAATATAACACAATTCTACACCACAACTTAATTTAAATGCATTATTATGGCATTTTCATCAATCTTCTACTTCAGATTTTTCACAACCCAGGCTCGCGCCGTCACGTGATCTGACAGTCACGTGGGCCGACCGAAAATATATGGGCGACAAACATGCCTTGAACTGAAGTGGGGGTGGGGCCTCAGGGGTGTCTTCCCGGCCCATCACACTCCCTTTCGGTCTATAATAGCTCCGAGGTATTTAAAGTGGTCAACCTGCTCCAGGACCTGTTCTCCCAGCTTAATCTGATGCCTTCTTTCTTCTCGTGATATCACCATGGATTTTGTTTTAGAGCTGCTTATGACCATCCCTCTCTTCTCCAGCTCTTCCTTCCAGACTTGCAGGTTGGATTGGAGATGTGCCTCTGATTTAGCAATCAGGGCAACATCATCAGCAAATGCCAGCTCTGAAATATAGACCTGTCTCATCTTCCAGTACCCCACTGAATACTTTCTTGTTCTCTCCTTACATGCCTTGATGACATCGTCCATAAGGAGTATGAAGAGGTAAGGTGATAGGATATCACCTTGTCTTACACCAGTGGTGGTCCTGAACTCTTCTGACTTATGGTTTGCTGTCCTCACATAATTTCGGCAAGACTTGTAGAAGCTCTATATAGCATGAATCAGAGGTGCTGGAATATTCTTCCTTGCCAAACAGTCCCAAAGTTTGCTCCAAGGGACCCTGTCAAACGCCTTTTCCAGATCTATGAAACAAAGATGGATCTCACTCTTATACTCAAGGGCCTTTTCACTCAGCTGTCTGAGTGTGAAGATTAGGTCTTGAGTACTTCGGTTTGCTCGGAATCCGCACTGGACCTCATCCAATTGTGGCTCAGCTAGGCGTCGGAGTCTCTGCTCTAGGATTCTAGAGTAGATTTTTCCAGGGACACTGAGAAGGGATATGCCTCTATGGTTTCCGCACTGTCGGTTGTCACCCTCTTTGAAAATTGGTGTTATGATGGCGATCTCCCAATCCTTTGGTATGGTCTTGTTGCACCATGCTGCCTGTAGGACCCTTAAGAGTAACAGGTCGCCTGATGCTCCCATGTACTTAACCATTTCTGGTGTTATACCATCATGCCCTGCTGCTTTGCCCATCTTGATTTTCTCCAGTGCTGCCTTCAGTTCTTCCATCTTTATGTCATCTTCATCACCATTGGTTTCCTCTTCTGTGCTAGTGGTTATCATTTCTGATGTTTGACCTTGCTCACCATCAAGGAGTTCTGAGAAATATTCTTTCCATCTTTCCATTACTTCCTTCGGGGCAGTAAGCAATTTGCCTTGCTTGTCCTTTATAAATTTGAGAGGGCATTGTTTTTCCTTCCTCATGTTCTTTAGGGTCTTATAGAACAATTTCTGGTTTTCTTGTGCATCTTTTTCTAGCTTTTCTCCAAATTCTTCCCAGGACTTCTGTTTTGCTGCTAGCATTTTGTTTTTTACTTCTGTTCTGAGTGTCACATATTCTCTATATTTTTCCATTTGTCCTGTTGTGTTTTTAGCTCCTAAGTATTGTTTCCATGCCATTTTCTTCTCTCTTATTTTCTCTTTGACTTCCTCTGTCCACCAAGGTGTCCTCTTTCTCTGGTTCCCAAGTCGGACTTCACCACATGCTTCTGCAGCAGCTGTCTTTATGATATCCTTGAATTTAATCCAGAGGGTTTCCAAGTCATCAGGTTGTTCTTCTGTGTTGCTCACCGCTGCAGCAATAAGCCCCTGATATCTGGTCTTAATTTCTGGCTCTCTCAGCTTGTAGGTCCTAATGCTCATTTCTCCTGCTCGTTTACTTGGTTTCTTGCGTGATGTTGAGCAGTTCCTAGGCTGAGCAACTCTTTCAGTTGTTCGTTTGATTGTTAGCAGGTAGTGATCACTTCCAATCTCTGGCCCCCTCCAGACTCTTGCATCTCGGACATATTTGAATGAGCTTCTCCGAACAATGGCATAGTCAATCACTGACTTCTCATTCTTTGTTGGTTCACATCTAGTGTATGCATGTATGCGCTTATGGGGGAACTTTGTGTTTGTAATGATCAGATTCTGCTCACTGCAGAATCTAAGGAGTCGCTTTCCATTGTCATTGAGAGTATCTTCTCCATATCTTCCGATAACTCCACCCCATCTAGCATGGTCATTTCCAACTCTGGCATTAAAATCTCCGAGCATGATAACTTCATCTAGGGAGTCATCCACTGTCCTTTGAAGCAGCTCGAAGAATTCCTCCTTGACCTCTGCTCTCTCATCCTCATTTGGCCCATACACTATGACCAGGTTGACTATGGTTTCTCCTTCTTTTAGTTTCACAACCATAATGCGCTCTGAGACAAAGTTCCACCCCTTGATACTATCTTTTTGATTTTGGGCCACAATGCAACCCACACCTCCTTTAGCTCTTTCGGATATGGGTACACCACTGTAGAGCAGCGTGTTGCCATTGAGATCCATGACTCCTTGTCCTTTTTTCTTTGTTTCCGTTATAGCCAGGATTTCTAGTTTTGCTTTCCTCATCTCTTCCACCAGCTCCTCTTCCTTCCCATTTATACTTCTTGTGTTCCATGTTCCATAAGTCGTAGTCCGTAGTCCGTTCCAGTTCGTCGCCTTTAGAATCAGTCCGGTTTTCTCTCTTGTGTTACTCGTAATCGTGGTTTAAAGCAAACAGGTGATTGGCCTGTTGTGCCTTTGCATGGTGGAGGGGCTGCCTCCTTACGGCCTCCATGCAGGCCGCCCTCCTCCTTTTTCATCCGGGCTTGGGACCGGCATGGGCGGAGTTCATAGGGTCTATACCATTTCAAATTCACACACAAAATTTCACTTATATGCGTTATATATTCGCTGAGATATAGCATTTTGAAGTTGGGCAAAGCTAGTGAAACGTACTATAACACCCTAAATTCACTTACCTGTGAGATTTAGTGCTGATGATCAAGTGTACTATTGTGTCGCATATATATGTAAATAGTGCAGCAGTGTCCTGTCCACCTTGCTTTCCCATCTTAGGTTTATAATCTTTGCGACGCAAAAACATGCCATTCGCTGACGAAATTCACTGACTGTAGACTCACCTTTGAAGCCACGCCTATTTTTTCTGCTTGCACGAGCTGCGAGTTTGTTTACATACGTTCAAAACTGTCACTCATTCAGGTGAGCGTAGAACACTTGTCTAACAGAAGTCCTCACGCCAGCGGAGCAGTCAGTATTACGATGACTGGCAGATTACACGTGCCCAAAACATGTGGAAGGTAAACAGCTTTGAAGTTCTCTACAAGTTGAAGCAAATCCTGTGATGTTGTACATACAGGGAGACAATCGCTGATATCAGAAGCCTTTATTGTTGATGGCAACATCGAACAGAGGGGAGATAAGAAGAGTTACCGACCACATCCGTTTGTCCGTGATGCCAGGGGAGGTAATTATCTGATCTATAGAGAGACGAGATCAAAGACGGTCTGTCCGTTTTAGCTGATTCTATGTTGTTGGTCGGCACCAGGGAGCAGAAAATTTCATCTCGGGAGTCGAACAAGTTGATTTTCATAATATGGCCGAAGGCGCGATTTCTCGCACCATTTAGGGAAATAACACTATTTCCGTATAAATACTCAGTACTCCCAAAGTCAGTTTATCTAGTCGCTTCAGAATTTTTGGAAATATCTAGCTTGGCATTCTAGAGCCATTGTAACAAGTGGATTATTAGATTCCGTGGAGATTGTTTCATTTTTCTGATTTGCGGTAATATATATATTAGCATTTAAGTGATTTAATGTGTTAAGTTCCTCATTATAATTCACTGGGATTTTCTGTGTGTTAATTGACTAGTGTAGTAAATAACATATAGCTAACTTTTCCAGCTGTAATGTAAAATTTAAATCAATCGCTATCACCCAGAAAGAGCTGTTTTAATTGACTGATAAATACACTAGGCGACTGACTATTGACGGAATATAAATTTACTTCTAATTCATTACGTGTAATTGTGTAAGTGACTAGTGTAATATCATGTGGCGAAACAAATAGCTAGTAATGACGAGCGATATTTATAAAGTAGTCATAATTAAATTATCACTGATATTGCGCGCTGAGAGTTTACCGGGGCGGGAAGGGGAAAAGGCGCATACCTTAAAACCCAACCCATAACAGGTGAGCAGAGCATGATAAGATAGGCTAAGACCTGTGTGATTTTAATTAAATTAAATGACAGAGTGGATAAGAGATCTTACCTTGCGCGTGATAGAATAGGATATTGATATTGTGATTAAATGTTTTGTTTTCTCCTAAATGTAGTACTGATCACAAACCAGCCTGCCAGCGGCCTAAATCTAAATACAACCAGTAACAATTCTTAGTCTTTACCGGGTCTTCGATGTTGACCTGTGCGGTCTTCTTGCTTCATCCAGAGAGAGTGTCCAAACATATAGACATTAAGAAGAAATTGTAAACTGGAGACACCAAATATCCAGATTTTTTCCATTCAGTTATATCAGCCCGCTGTGGCAAAATAGATATACATAACATTGTTCCCAACTACTGACCATTGTGTTGTCAAGTGGATTTATCCAGAAAGATTTACCCACCAGACATTTCCTTTAACTGTTGGAAGTACTAACTACTGTCCACTGTGAACACTAGATCTTGGTAAATATTTTGCTACCTGAACTATCTGATGTGACATTATCATATCCAATAATCACCACCAAAGTAAGCGTTTCCCATTAGGAGGATTAATTACTCGTGTAGAAACTGGGGCTCACTTTGGCGAAGTACGACACTGGATTTGGTTACCTGTTCACTAATGTATACGTTCAAGCGGTTGTTAACCAACTAGTAGTTATTTTACAGGTGTGACCGTAAAGTGAGCCTCTACAAGAAATCTCTAAGAAAGATAACTCATTTATAATTATAAAATTTTAATTAAAACGGACCATAGCTAGGGTAACAGAAATTAGTTATAAAATAAACTGCAAATTTATTATGGAAACAGGCTATTCCACAACTTAGATATTAAAAAACATCAATAAGGGAAGGAAAGGTGACGGAGAATAGCGTAGATTGATTATTGGCCAATCGTGAGCTGAATAAACCTAGATCACGCTACGCGACCCTAGATTGAGCTCAGCCCCGGCGGGTTTTTCCGGGCAAGAATCAGTTGCAGATCAGTCATGGTAGTGTCTAGACGTATCGTTCTGATGCTGTTTATTTTCGAGGATTTTTCAAAATTAATCAAATGAAGCATTCAGTTTGTATCTCACAGCACCTGTGTAACTTATGTGCATTATTTCCAACAATGATGGCTGTAAGTAGAGTGTTTGAATAACCTATTATACTTGCAAATCGAAGGAAGATAGTTTTTGCCCATGTAGAAGGGAACTAATGGCTGCAAGTTGTACCTTGAGTAGGAGCCGCGCTAGCGTAGTGGTTACAACACCGCTCTGGCGACCGGGTGATTCAGGATCAAACCCGGGCGACGGCATTTGAGGATTTTTCGTCGACCGGGATTTGGACTGGATTAACTCGCGACCTGGCGAGAACATTTGAAGGAGTGTCGTCGACCAGGGATTGGCGGCTCCTGAGCCGACCCAGCTCTAATGGGTACCTCCGAAATCGACGAGTATTTGCCTGAATGGCGAGGGACACCTGTCTCTGTACAAGAAAAAAGGGATACTCACGTAAAATCAATGTCAGGTTAGACATTAATAATAACCTGAGATTTCGCCTCGAGTATTAGCGGGCGTATGAAAAAAAAAAAAAAATAAAATAAAATAAAAAGTACCTTGAGTCAAAATATAGACTTTGATTTGCCATGTAGAAGCACTGACAGTTTGGTAGAAGATGAAGCTCTTCAATAAGTGAGAAAATGGATTTATTCTCTGAAGAACTGCTAGTATGCATTTACCACTAGTTAGTGTTGGAAGGAACAAGTGGCTAAGAGTTGAATCAATGTGAATCATATGATGTCAGTCCCCCATGCTATATTGACGAAAGCAATGTCTATTCTGTGACATTAAATGAACTAAATATGTATACTGTTAATCTTCACGCCATTATATAAATAAGTTGTGATTAATAAAAATCATGTTGATACCAAAGAGAGGGTGTCCATTAAATACTTTGCTACACCTATAATATGAAAGAAAGAAAGGAATGTCTGCTGGGAAACTAAGAATGTCTAATCAACTGCTCCTAACTAATTCACCTTAGAGGATCATCCCAGAATCTGGTAAACTCCTGTAAGTCTGTAGGAGAGCAATTCCAACCTCTAGCAGATAAGCTAGTTTAGCAATCTAACACTCTCTGTACAAACAGCAACCCCCAAACACCCTGCCCGGCCACACAGGATAGATTAACTAGGAACTCTGTTCTTTACGTTATCGTCTATTTCTATACCCTAGCGCTAATCTTTGACCTTTTGGGGTTATTAACTTTCTTGCGGGATCTTTTCTCAACAGAGGGGATTGCACATGGGTTTATTTTCCAAATTCTGTAACCCATGATTTCATTGATATATATATGTTTGATGTTGTGAACAGTTTATATGATAATAAACTAAACAAAACTTAATTACTTGTGTTGGTCAGCTCAGCCCATATCCATACTCCATTTACAATAGTTTCACATTTGTGAGTCCTGTTGTCACATAACTGTGTGCGTGTGTGTGTGTGTGTGTATAGTTAAACATATATGTTAAATGTATGGAGAGTAAAATTGTCTGATACCAAATTACAGTCGTAAATATAGGCTGGACTAGAGTATCTTCTCAATCCAGTGACAGATTCTACCCTTAAACTGTTCACTCGTGAAATCTATTTCTCATACCTTAATTCTCACTGAGTTACCACCTTTTACAGTTCTATTCAGACGGGATAAAATCTATCTTAAATACCTATCCAAAATTTACGACATATTCCATTCAATCCCTTGTAGGCTGGGGGGTGGTGGGGGCAGTAAGGTTGTGAAGATAATATTTCTAAAATTTAATACTAACAAAAAATAAGCTTTGATCGAATAAAAACAGTCAGTAAATAAGATGGTAATAATACTAAAACTAGATATTGTATTATCTTTCATTATTATTTATATTGATCAGTGGGAAGTGTGCTTGTTTGATAAAGTGGGATTGTGGCTATAAACAGTTTTAGGTCAAAAATGAGGCTCGACTCGGGACTTGACTTGAAAGCTACTGTTAGGGACTTGCGACTTGTATTAAGAGACTTGAGGACAACTCTGTTATGAGCACAATGTTAAAATGATCATTATAAACATGTGATTGTCTGTAATACATGTCTTCAGCAAACTATTAAGTATATTATGTTGGGGAACAAAGTCAGAAAGGGAGTAGCGTACAGCAACAAGTGTAGTGCAACTAGTTGGCAGGAATAATAGAAGGAAAGGTTAAAATATAATGTAATGTATTGAGTATGGTTGTCACTTTTTAGAACAACCCATACTAGGATAGGCTATGCTGAAGGGCTGTGAGTTGAAGTAGCGCCATGAATAAACTTGTGAATTGTTAACGCTTCATCTTGTGTTATGAATATTCTGTTATAGTTGACATCGCAGAACATAACAATGCCACAGTTGTGTACATGTATACATGTAAGCATGTTGAATTGAACCAGTGATTTTCTTTTAGGCTGAAATGTTGCTTTTACCTAGCTCTGTACGTTGATTATATATTATATTATTATAGATTATACTATTATATTCTTCTGGAAGAGGGGCAGTGATTTTGAGAAGATAATTTTAAAAAGTCATTCCTGTTAATTAATACTGTAAATAACACTGACAAACAACATTTTTCTTTCTTATATAAGAATAAGTGTTCTTAGGTCAGTTTCTTGCGCTGATTTCAAATTTGAAATCCGTTTATCTCTATCACGTCGGGTTCTTAAGATATTTGTGAATAAATATATTTTTGGGAAACCGTTATTTGCTCCGTTTCATTTTTACTATATAACTTTTTTTAAATTAATAAAATGCAAAATAATTCTACTTTTTATACTGCTAAAAGATGCATGACATATGTTACGTTATATTTCAAATAGTTACTGTATTTTGAAATAATTCTGAGTGAAATATGGCTTCTAGAAGTTGTAGAAATTCGGCTGATCTGTTCTGTTACGTGTGCGGATATTTTACCGATCGTGCTCACCAGAAAAACTTTACACCATTGCTAAAGAAAGCATATGAACTTTATTTTGATTCGAAAGTTGATGATGCAAATAAATCTTGGAAGCCAAATGCAGTTTGTTCGACTTGTGCAAATACATTGGCAGGTTGGTTACGAAAATCGCCGAAGCATAAGTCGATGCCTTTTGGAGTGCCAGTAATATGGCGTGAACCGACAAATCACGCTACTGATTGTTACTTCTGCTTGACAAATATCTATGGTTTCACTTTTAAAACTAGAAAGTCTGTGGTTTATCCAAATATTGAATCGGTTTCGAAACCAGTGCCTCATGATCCAATCACGTGTCCGATCCCAGTTCCACAAGAACTATATCCGTTGGACGTGAATGAACCATCAGAAAGTGATAGTTTACCTGCTTTAGAAACTAATTCTGACTTGGATTATATACCGGTGAATGATGGTGTTCACTTAATTAACCATTCAGAACTTTCAGATCTAATACGTGATCTTGCTCTCACCAAAGGACAAGCGGAATTACTCGGTTCGCGACTCAAAGAATGGAATCTTTTAGCGCCCAATATTCTGATATCTAAATTTGGTCATAGACACAGAGAACTTGTTCAATACTTTGAGATGGATGATGATATTTGCTATTGCAAAGATGTAAAAGGTCTAATGGTGCACCTCGGTCATGAGCACATAGTCAACAAATGGCGACTTTTCATTGACTCTTCCAAGACTAGTCTAAAAGCCGTGTTATTGCATAACGAAAATTTATTTTCATAAATTCCAGTCGCCTACTCTGTTCATATGAAAGAAACTTATGACAACATGGCTATACTTTTGGCAAAAATAAAGTACAATGACTACCAATGGCGGATTTGTGGAGACCTAAAGGTCATTGCAATTCTCACGGGCATGCAGACTGGGTATACTAAATTTTGTTGCTTCCTATGTGAATGGGACAGCCGCAACAGACAGGAACATTATGCAAGAAAGGTGTGGCCTATCAGGGATCGTATGCTGCTCGGGCATAAAAATGTAATACACGAGCCATTAGTTAACAAAGACAGCATCATTTTACCACCGTTACATATAAAGTTGGGCTCATGAAGAATTTCGTAAAAGCGTTAGATAAAACGAGCAAAGCTTTCACTTATCTTCGAGAAAAGTTTCCGCAAATTAGCGATGCAAAGATAAAGGAAGGTATCTTTGTAGGACCTCAGATTAGGAAAATTATTGCAGACAAACAATTCGAGAACTTGTTACATGGTAGTGAACTTTGCGCATGGATGGTATTCAAATCGATCGTCGATAACTTTCTGGGAAATCACAAATCTGTCGACTATGTGCATATTGTTAAGCAGTGCATAGATGCATACAGAATTATGGGCTGTAACATGTCCCTCAAAATCCATTTGCTCGATTGGCATCTTGACTTTTTTCCTGACAACCTTGGCGAAGTCAGCGATGAACATGGAGAACGATTCCATCAAGATATCGCCGTAATGGAGTCACGTTATCAAGGACGGTGGAGTGTGACCATGCTTGCTGATTATTGTGGGATGCTTCATCGCGATGTACCACATGCCATTCACCGACGAAAGTCGACTGCAAAGAAATTCAAGCCTACATAACTGTTATACTTCTTGTACAAATGATGTTGTAATACTGTATGCGTTGTTAAAAAACTTCAATTGCGTATTTCTAGAGATCCCGACCTGATAGAGAAAAACGGTTTCCAGATTTAAAAACAGCGCATTAAAATTGACCAGAAAAAACATAGAAATGTTAGAGAAAGAAAAAAAAAATTTTTTTTTGTTAGCCAGTGTAATTATTCATAAAACTTTTTCTTGATTACAGAAATGCCTGCACCTGCATCACGAATGCCAGGCATCATGTCACGGAGAAGCCACAGCCAGAGTCCTAGTTCAGCTTCTCAGAGTGCAGACAGGACACAGAATGTGCAAGATGATGATGAGCGTTTAGCTTTGCTTCCATCGTATGCAGATGTAGGGAGAAAGAGGAAGCAGTTAGCTGGTAAAATTATAATCTTTGTCTTTGTCGTTATTAATATCTTTCAGGTCTCCATGAAGCATAGATCTTCAACAAAAACATGCCAGGTGTTCTTGTTTACTGCCGTTCTTGTTTACTGCCGTTCTTGTTTACTGCCGTTCTTGTTTACTGCCATCCTTTCAAAGCCTTTCCATATTGTCTTTATCCCTTTTATGACTGTCTCCATCTCTCTTCTCCGTGTGTTTTTTAGTCTCTCTCTATTTCTCTTACCCTGGAGATTCCAGATGAGGGGCAGCCTTGTAATGCTCCTCATGGTTTTCTTAACGTGTGTTCTATCCAACAGCAGCAGCTTCTTCTCTCTTTTTGCTCCACAGGTGTTTGGTTCTTTCCATCAGTTCCACATTAGTGAAAATGTTGTACCATTTTAGTCCTTCTATTCTGCACAAGTACCCATTATGAATGCTTGTATCTTTCTGTTTGTCACTTTATGTATCATTGGGGAGTTAACTGCAATAAAACACACAAAAAACAAAAACACACAAAGTGACTGATCAAACTGGAGCAATTCTTTATTCGTTTGAGTGTCATAGACTCACAACTTTTTCTGTGTAACTTGAACTGTTACGGAGATGATAAATTGGGAAGTAGAGTGATAACAGATGACATTATGTTAATGGAAATAAATTAGAGAATCAGAAAAGCAAATGTGGCAGTGAACAAACTACATCATATATGGAGTGTGACAGTATGGACTGTTACGTCGGATTAACACTAAGGTGCTGCCACTTAATTATAGTTAGGGTAAGAATACTTAGCAAGATTAAACACTAAGTATTTGAGCGTGTCGATGGCTGTGTGTTATTTCTTGGGATGACTGGTTTGTATACCGCAGAAGCACATGTATTTATGAACTATTATGAAGTTGTCAGAGTGTGCAGACACTTAATAAAGGTGTTCATTCATATTTAATCCAGCTTGACCTTATTTCCTGAACGTCAGTAGGAAGTGTCGTTTGTTTACATCAGGTAATTGAGAAAAGAATGTTACCATATTTTCGACGATCATGCAGCCTAAAACATAAACACAGTTACGAGTCTCCAAAAGAATCACCTGGGTTATGTTCCAATTCATATCTGTAAGCACCACCTCTGGCAGTCGCCAGTAAAACAACAGATGAACATTGATAAAAGATTCCACCCCATTCTCACCCTGTCACACTAGACTTGATTTGTCACCGTGACCAAGCCCGGTCACATCTAACTTGATTTGGTGCCGTTCCCGTCCACTCCCCCGGCCACAGGAGCTGAGAGTCTATAGCTGTGAGAAAAATAAACCTTTATCACCTTTATCAAGACTGCAAAAGATATGTTCTTGTGTATGATGCAGAAAAATAGAGAATGAATACAAAACAAAAATACCACGAGTTGCTTGGAAAGATGGTAATAACAAAACACAGAAATCTAAGAACATGCGGGAATAAAGGACATTAACTATGAGATCAAGGTATGTGGTTGAAGACTGGGTGGGTCATGTACTGTACATGAAAAGAGAACAGTAGTCAAGCTAAACATTAGACTGGTTTCTAGGTAGAGACACACATAGATGACTAGACCCAAGGGTGGGTAAAGATGAACATTTGTGAGAGAGCTATGGAATATGACAAAAACAAAGGAATATGTAAGGGTCAGCAACTGGTCACTCATGATCTGCTGGTAGATCTGAGGGGATGATTTGGTAGATATTTAGGTGATGGAAGAAAAACATTTTTAAGCAGGGGTAATTTTGGTGCTGCCCTCTCCCGCTGGTAGTTTAAAGCAGGGGTTCTCAACTGTTTTTGTTCATGGCCCCCATTCTGATCCTCATTTACCTCTATGGTGCGGCCCCCCCCCCTCCCCCCCATAGTCGCTGTTGGCTGGAAAAAAGGTACTTTACCATCTTGCTGTAAAAAAAAAAAAAAGGTAAAGGAACCCGTTACACGCCCATTGAGGCATATTGGGAATATGGTGTTAGGCCCATATTATCTTGACCGTCAGCACACGAGGGGTGATGTGGTCGGCATCATGCCAGCCACCTTAACCTTCCCAGAGTTGCTCTGGTACCCATTTGGGGCTGGGTCGACCCAGGAGCCGTTTGTGGTCTAAAAAATTCCCGCCTCATCTGGGGATCGAACCATAGACCACTGCGCTAGGAAGCCAGTGCACTAACCACTATGCTACCGCAGCTCCCATCTTGCTGTGGCCCCCTAGAAATAAGGCATGGCCCACGTTGAGAATCACTGGTTTAAAGTACGATGTTGCCAGAATTAAATGTACTTTTTTCACATTCCCAGGGAAAGCCCGTGAGCTATCTTACTAAAATTCACCTGATTTGTGATCTGCCTAAGACAGGAAAGTGATCATTTATTTGAAGTTCAGTTAACATTTGGTAAAACATCATTTAGTTTAAACGTCTATGGCTTTGTCGATGGAAATGAAGGTAACAGATAATCTAAGAGACAAAAGTTACAAGTATGCTGCACTTATTCCAAATACTTTATAACCTGAAAACAAACCACTCGTATGTTACCAGGGCTCGGAAGCGGAGCAAAGAATAGTAACAGTGTGACCTAAAATGCATGTCAAGGCAAGTAAGAAGAGTTGGGCATGGGGCAGTTTACCCCATCCTGTAGAAGTTTTAAAACCACAAAAACTTCAACAAACATGGACAGTCAACTAAAAAAAATAAAGCTCAGCCACCGAAGATGGGAGAAGTTCCTGTGGCAAAGAAGCACATGATGCAACACAAAGAAAGCCAAAAGGAGTCTTGTGTTGAGATTAACTTTCTTTCTTGTTGGAAAATCTCCAAATTAGGCACCTGGAAAGTTTGTAAATTGAACAAACAAGGGAAAACTGTTCAGGTGGCAGCAGAAATGTTGGACTACAAGATCGAAATCCTGGGACTATGTGAAACAAGGTAGAAGGAGGGAACTGAGCACAGGTGAAATGGTGCTGTCCTCAGGACATGAAGAAAGCTTACACCATAGTGAGGGCATAGCTCTAATGCTATCTAAAGAAGCACAGAATACACACCAATGGAAAACAGTGGGTCCAAGAATCATAACGGCATCGTTTCAAAAGACCTAAAAAGAAAATAATGGTAAACAGCATTCAGTATTATACACCAACCAATGACAAAGAAGAATTTTACATCAGACTACAAAATGTTATGGATAAAATGAGAAGGAAAGACATCATAATTTTGATGTGTGACCTAAATGCAAAGATAGGTTCAGACAGTAGCAGCTTTGAAGACATAGGAAAACACGGGCTAGGAGCAATGAACAAAAATGAGGAACTATTCACAAATTTCTGTGCTTCAAATCAGCTGGCAATAGGAGGAAGCATGTTTCCACATGAAAGAATACAAATAGCAACATGGATATCACCAGACTACATAACAGAATCCGATTGATCATATATGCATAAACAAGAAGTTTAGATCATCATTACATGAAGTAAAGGTATGTAGAGAAGCAGATATAGCATCAGATCACCATCTCCTGTTAGCCAAAATAAATATAAAGCTCAGAAGATATACAACAGTAACAATTTAATGCAGGATAACTAAGAAACAAAAAAACAAGAGACAAATTTATGGTCACAATATCCAACAAATACCAAGTGCCCCAACAGCTGGAAGTTGTACCAAAAAAATAAGACCAGTGGCAGCATATCAAAACTCTATAGAATGAGAAATGGGACGAAGTTTTGGAAGAAAGAGAATGACTAACCCCAAGCATGGATGGTGTACAACAGCACGAGAAAGCTAACAGGGAAACCAGGCTGCAGTAGCTGCCTCTACCTCCATTCTCATGCTGGAAGTTGTTATTTTGTAAGCCCTGCTTTGTTTGGTGACGATTCTGCCCTTTACCTAGCAGAGAAGCCCCAACCTGATTTCTCACCTCGGATCACAGACCAATCTGAATACAGAATGGCATCATTATCCCCAGCATGATCATGTATCAGTTGATTGATTTCCAGTTCTGCTTTCCCATTGCCCCAAGTTCTACACTCTCTGCCAAGGCTGATGATGACTTGCTGGTAGTTAATCCAGTTCTCATCTGACACACTCCACTCTTCCCCTTTGAATATATTTTCAACTGTGGTCACCTGTTTGATTCTACAACATATAGAATATATATTCTACAAGATACAGATAAGCTGTTGGTGCACAAGATATAGGATCATACATGTATTTTGGCAGCAATATAGACACAGTTGGAGGAACAGACAACGATTTCAAAATAAGAATACAAAAGGCTAAAGGAGCTTTCATTGCATTGGGAAATATATGGAGATTAAGAGAAATGAAGTCAGACACAAAAATCAGAATCTTTAACTCAAATGACAGGTCAGTCTTTACAGAACAAAACACACCTCTGTGGAACTGATGACAAGAACTGGACCAGCACCAGTAGAACAGAAGATAGGAAAAAGATGCTGGCGATGGAGTGGACACACACTAAGAAAACCTGTTGATAGAATTACCAGGCAGTCCTTGTTCTTAAATTCCCTGGGCAAGAGAAGCAGACGCGGACAAGAACATAACAGAGAAGAGAGCTAGAGACAGAAATAGAAATGACAAGATAGAGATGGAAAGACCTTGAGTTGATTGGTGCGTGACAGGAAGACTTGGCACGCATTTATTGAAGGCCTATGCTTGTTGGGGAACTAAAGGGTATTCATTGATTGAGACATGGAGACATGTAAGTAAGCCTAAATGACAAAATAGAATATGACAAAGAAAACCACAAGAAACAGAATAAAGTCGGACACAGAGACGTGAAAATAAGACCTAATGACAAAATAACACAGTGAAAATGAAAAAAAAAACAAGCAATGAGAAACAGTCTAAATTAGACACAGAGACATGTTAGTTGAAGCTTAAGCGACAAATAAGCACGACAAAAAAAAACAACATAGAAACAGAGTCTAGGTGGGATACACAGACATGTTCATTACGCTTAAAAGAAAAAGAAACTAAATAACAATGAAAAACACAAGAAACAAAAAAAAAGTAAGATAGTGATATGTAAAGCCCAAAATTCCCCCCCCCCCCCAAAAAAAAAAAAAACAAAAAAAAAATAATAATGAAAATGAAACGCACAAGAAACATGTGAGAGACTTGCAGTTTAACTGATCAAAGTAAAAGCATACACGATGAAAAATAAAAAAAAAACCAATATAAGAGGAACACAAAGGCACACATTTACGCCTACACTGACTGACCGAGAAAAAAACAGAATGAAAATGACAAACAAGA
The DNA here is from genome assembly GCA_024509875.1 of Oreohelix idahoensis. Classification (NCBI taxonomy): domain Eukaryota; kingdom Metazoa; phylum Mollusca; class Gastropoda; order Stylommatophora; family Oreohelicidae; genus Oreohelix; species Oreohelix idahoensis. The sequence continues at coordinate 81,594 of JAMPIV010008198.1, read as the reverse complement.
GACAAAGAATTTATAATACTTTGCTCCTTTGACTCGCCCAAGCTAAATTAATGAAGTTTTGTTTTTGGTCTTGAGTTTTTGGACTTATTTTCCGCCAAACCAGGTTTGGGAACCGAAAACCAAGACAAAAAAAAAAAAAACTAGGAAACAAACCAGAACAAAAGTGAAGAACAAAACAGGAAGTTAGATGATATCTGTCAGCTTAAAAATATTGATCTAAAAAGAATTCAAATCCAGAATGTTCTCAAACTAGACTAACACTAAATTTATCATCTTGGCAAGAGAAAAGAAACAAATAGTCCACATGAAAAACACATTTATTTATTTCCCTTTTGGCTCCCTGTGGTGCATGGAACCACCACTTCATGTGCTCTTGCAGCAGTGCTTTCTGAAATAATTTATTTTATATGCTGAGGTTGCCTGCACTATGCTCAATTTTATATTAGACACCTCCTATAGCATACCTGAGGAAATAGCAGTCCTGTTCATTATTCGTCCCCACAGAGACCCCAGGAACAACAAAGCACTTCTGTTTGACATATTATGTTTCTGACCTCACAGATACATTTTTCATCTGGTGTTATCTGAGTGCCAAAGTATTTAGAGTTTATATTTGATTTTAATGTTGCACCATTTTGTTGTAACACAGCATTGAGGACAGATCTTTCTGACAAATTTAGAGGCAACGGAGAATTGCTTCTTAAGCCAGAAAATCCAATCATGAATTCCAGTCACCAGAACAGGTTACAGGCTGGCAATCGCTTGGTCATGTAGGGTCCCGAGTGCTGTCTTAGCAGGGAGTGGAGTTGTAGACGAGCTGTTAACTTCATTTAAATGCTTCTAAGGCATGTGCCATACGTAGCCTCTGACAGCAAAGTCCAGCTCCTGGGCTTCTCGTGGCGGCTCTGTTTTAACTAACAGGAAAAAGGGCAAAGAGTGAGTCTCTGGCGCTCCAAAACCAAATGTTCTGGGTAGATGAAGCAGTTCTTTAGGAGAAGGAAAACTGATTTCAAACCACCTGCTGCCTTGCAGGTAGGCTGGGAACAGTCAAAGGCTAAGGAAGGCGACCCGATAGAAATGCCTTTTGAAATTGTATACATTGGGCTACAGGCTTAACAAAACAGTTCAACGTAGTTCACTGGATGATAGCATCACAAATTTAAAAAAAAAAAGTATTTGGTCATGTCAGGAGAACAGAACTGAGTGATCAGTTGTAACTCAAACAGAAGATAAAGAAGAGGGCAGAGAGAGAGAGAGAAACATTTTGATAAACTGACCACATGGCATGGGAAGAGATTGAAAATACAGCTGATTCAAGACACCATTGACCATGGGTCATGGAGATACATGAACACCAACATCAGTTAGCACTAACCTTGATGATGATGATTTTATATTTTTACCTTCATTTTTTCGGGGCAACTTCTTATCCGAGCATCCAATTGACATAGTGGTTAGAGCGCTGGTCTCTTGTGGCAAAGGTGCCAGGTTCCAGTCTCGGTACCGACACTCTCCAGTCTACCCAGCTGTAAATGGGTACCTGAATCTTTGAGTTAGGGAAGAAAAAGGCAGCAAAGAAGGGAACTGGTCACCCCCACGACTTGATGCTGGACCTAGTACTGTGGTCTCTTAACACTTCACTCCCCTACGGCAGTATCTGCTATGGGACTACCTTTTTTTAAACTTCTTATCCAATCATAGCATGAGCCAAAAATTAAATATTCATTATTATAGGGTCACATTGCTTTGAGGCTCGGCATACGCTTGCTGTTATGGCCTTCTTGGGGTTTTTCAATGTGTACTGCCTGAGAGTGAACCTCAGTGTGGCGTTGGTGGCTATGGTTAACACGACACATGATACGAGTTCTGCAAATGCCAGCACTGATAATGAGTGTCCAGATGTTCATGGATGGAATTCTTCTTTGTCTAAATCTGTAAGTCCTGTTATATAATAGTTTGTTGTTATATGTCACAATTTTTGCACATTTAATAATTTTAGTTTGTTGTTATATGTCACAGTTTGTCACATGTAATAATTTTAGTTTGTTGTTAAATGTTTCAGATTTTCATATGTAATAAAATTAGTTTGTTGTTAATGTGTAACAGTTTTTCATATTTAATCATTTATTATTAGTTAACCCCCCGTGTCTGCCTTGAATTCTAGAGGTACCGAGTTCGATTCCCTGTTGAGGGAATATAATTTATGGAAATTTTTTTTCAGAACCAGTGGTCCTAATGATGTCATACTCCCCCCTGGTCTCCTGGGTAGTGAGGACAGATGCCTAGCCTTCTCGGATAAGGGCGAAAAAAAAATAAAATAGGAGGTCTCATGTACAAGTTGCGCACGTTAACAATCCCATGGCAGTTGGAAATCGTAAAGAGTAGGCCACGGGGCCGCTGCCCTGGCAAAATTTAAAAATTAGAAACCTACCAACCACAAAAATATTTATAGAATGTGTGATTCCTATATACACACATTGGGATTCTCGCCGGTGCTACAGAGTTCATGCACTGTGCTGAGATCCTCCTTGTGTGATCTAAGGGAGGAGATCAGAGCACTGATGGAGTTGTCCGTGTGCAATGAAGATAGTCCTTAAAACCAAACCAAACCACACCCCCTGTGGTTTCCAGAGGTCTCTGAAGAGTCTATGAAAGAGTAGATCCACATCTTCCTCAAACATGTCATGAGAAGCAGCTAATGTGAGGATGTGCATGAGTTAGCAGTTCATCTTGTTAAACTAATTGCTGCAAAAACCACCACAGCATAAGCACATGAAGTGCTTTAACGCAGGGTTCTCACAAGGGAGCCAACTACAGTGTTGCCCCATGTTTCCTAAGGACCTTGTTATGTGTTAGTTTCTCACACTTGATAGTTATGTTAAGTTTGTTATGTGTTAGTTTCTCACATTTAATTGTTATGTTATGCGCACGTATAATAGTTTTTTAATATACAGGGTGTCCATAAAAGATTGTACCCTTTTAAAAAAATGTATTCTCGGCCCCATGACGTGGTACGAGGATGCTTTCTATCACAAAAGTAAGATAATCTCTGCAAGTTTTTAAGCATACCTTACAAAGACTCAAAAAAGTGTGCATGCGTGCAGCGGGTATTTCAAGTGAAACTTTTGCAATTGAGTTGCAACCGGTAATTGTAACATGTCTCTCAACAGTTAGGTGAAAAAAAAGAAATAGGTACATTCTTTTTGAGTCTTTTGTAAGGTATGCTTAAAAACTTACTTACTTAGTCGTTCCCCTTCTACCATGAGGTGTAGAGGTTTGGAAGAGAGAGCGCCAGACTGTCCTATCGGATGTCTTCCTCCTGGCCTGGTTCCATTCTAGTCCTCGGTCCTTCAAAGATTGTCTAATGTTGTCCTCTCAGCGGACTCTGGGTCGTCCTGGGGTCTGAATCCCTGGCTCTTTGTTTCCCATGCTTGTCGTGGTAGCCGATCCTCTCCCATTCTGCAGACATGGCCAAACCATCATAGTTGGGACTGTTCTACTTGGGTCTGCAGGGGGTGGGATTTTAGGCTTTGATGTATCGTCTGGTTGCAGACCATGTCTCTTCTTGTTACTTCAACCACCTTCCTCAGATACCTCATTTCTGAGGTTTGGATCTGGCTTTTGTGGGTTGTAGTCATTGCCCATGACTCGCATCCATTTGTCAAGACTGGGACATAGGTGGAGCGGTATACAGCCATCTTCGTTTTCTTACCAACCTCTCTCTTGCTAAGGAATCCTCGATTTATGGCCTGAAAAAGTCTCTCAGCTGCTGCTTTATGAGTGGCCAACTCTTCTTTGATGCCTCCCTTTCGGTCTATAATAGCTCCAAGGTATTTAAAGTGGTTGACCTGCTCCAGGACCTGTTCTCCCAACTTAATCTGATGTCTTCTTTCTTCTCGTGATATCACCATGGATTTTGTTTTAGAGCTGCTTATGACCATCCCTCTCTTCTCCAACTCTTCCTTCCAGACTTGCAGGTTGGATTGGAGATGTGCCTCTGATTTAGCAATCAGGGCAACATCAGCAAATGCCAGCTCTGAAATACAGACCTGTCTCATCTTCCAGTACCCCACTGAATACTTTCTTGTTCTCTCCTTTCATGACTTGATAACATCGTCCATGAGGAGTATGAAAAGATAAGGTGACAGGATATCACCTTCTCTTACACCAGTGGTGATACTGAACTCTTCTGACTTATGGTTTGCTGTCCTCACATAATTTCTGCAAGACTTGTAGAAGTTCTGTATAGCATGAATCAGAGGTGCTGGAATGTTCTTCCTTGCCAAACAGTCCCAAAGTTTGCTCCAGGGGACCCTGTCAAACGCCTTTTCCAGATCTATGAAACAAAGATGGATCTCACTCTTATACTCAAGGGCCTTTTCACTCAGCTGTCTGAGTGTGAAGATTAGATCTTGAGTACTTCGGTTAGCTCGGAATCCGCACTGGACCTCATTCAGTTGTGGCTCAGCTAGGCATCGGAGTCTCTACTCTAGGATTCTAGAGTAGATTTTACCAGGGACACTGAGAAGGGATATGCCTCTATGGTTTCCACATTGTCGATTGTCACCCTCTTTGAAAATTGGTGTTATGATGGCAATCTCCCAATCCTTTGGTATGGTCTTGTTGCACCACGCTGACTGTAGGACCCTTAAGAGTAATAGGTTGCCTGATGCTCCCAGGTACTTAACCATTTCAGGTGTTATACCATCATGCCCTGCTGCTTTGCCTATCTTGATTTTCTCCAGTGCTGCCTTCAGTTCTTCCATCTTTATGTCATATTCATCACCATTGGTTTCCTCTTCTATGCTAGTGGTTATCATTTCTGGTGCTTGACCTTGCTCACCATCAAGGAGTTCTGAGAAATATTCTTTCCATTACTTCCTTCGGGACAGTAAGCAATTTGCCTTGCTTGTCCTTTGCTTGGCCAGAAGGAAGACAGCCGATACGATAGTCTGGCGCTCTCTCTTCCAAAACCTTCTGGCGCTTGTAGCGGGAGGTTATTTAAAATTATTTATTTATGTAAGAGTATGCCAGTAAAGAGTTCTGACCTTACAAGTAATACCCCAGTCTTAGAAATAAGCACTGGTGTATTGTTATCATAAAAATAGTCAGACTGTGAAAACCCTGGCCCAGTTGGTAAGAAGTAGTACCAGGATTTAAGGTGTCTCCTCCCTGTGACTATCTTATGATTACTTATATTCTAGGGGATAAGTAAAATGTACATTCACTGAAACCACAAATGGAAGAAGTGAATAAATCCTCAGGTACAGTTAAAATAGTTTAATAATTACACTAATATTCTATTTCTACTAGTTGGAAAAGAGCATGGAAATATATATATATATATAAAATTAAGTCTATTTAGACTGCATTCATTTTAAATATATCACTGTTCTTAGTCCTCTGATAAATGTCATCACTTGACTATTTACTGTGTTTCATATGTTGTGGTAGTCAGTGTCCTAAGTGACACTTATCTGTTCAACTTGATACTGCTGACACTGAACTGTCCTTTGCTGATATCAGACTTGGTAGGCCCAACAGTAGGGATGCCAATGACCAGTTGAAGTTCACTCTTTGGGGTCCTGCACTTTTGTGGGATTGCCTCTGATGAACGACACAGGCTTCTGATACTGGACAGTCTGGTTTGAGTTATTTCATGGAACCTGCAACATATCAGCCTTGGCTAGTATCTGGCTAGACTTGTAGCTGACTAGCACAGATGTCAGACCAGTCAGTCATCAGATGTCACCGTTATACAATCATAGTAAGTAAGGACATCATTTCAGTGATATAGCATTAATATTAACATTTCAATTAAGTGTAACTGACTAGCACATAAGTCAGACAAGTCAGTCATCAGGTGTCAAAGTTATACAGTCATAGCAAGTAACATCAATTCAATGATATAGAATTAATATTAACATATCAGTAATAAACATCATCTGGTTTATTCCGCTCCTATACATCCCTTTCTATAACTTGATCCTTCCAAATCATATCAAGTACAAATTCAAATACTGATGCTATTCTTAGCATCTACACAAATTTAATACATAAATAAAGAGTGACCAAGCGATCAAGTTGCTTTCTTCGGTAGTACAATTACATAGTTTTGGAATTGAAACCTGGCTGGGGAACACTCCATTTTACCAGCTGTAAATGGGTACAAAGTTGCGCGCTCGAACTAGGGAAGGCAAAGGCAGCGAGGAAGGGGACTAGTCACCTTAACCTCGTACTGGGATCTTCCATGATGAAGTTTCTAACACTTCATTTCCCTATGACAATCTCTGCCATGGGACTGCCTTTATCTTCGTAAGCGATAAAGCAATATGATAAATATATCTTCATTAGGCTGTGGGGCTATTTGTGATTAATTTTTGTACAAGCAACAATCATCCACAATGCACATGTTTAGATCATATTAAAAATACAATACATTATATCAATGACTATTATACAGGCATATTTTGTGAATTCTATATGAACCTGAAATAACAAATATTATACACGGTAGTTATCATAATTTCGCTTACCCTCAGACTTCAGATACTGGACTTAAAAATGTTTCTGGCGATCCGCTCACAATTCATGGGTAGTGGCGAAACTCTGCCTCCAGTCTGTCTCAAACCTCTTTCGATGTGTATCTCTCCAGTTTTACCGATACATTTATATACGCATAGCGCGCACGTATCGGAGGGTACTGACGTCACAGCTTAAACCTAGACCTGAAAAATCTTTCCCGAACAGTGATTTCAGCCGATCTGCGCGTCGACTGAAATTTTGCCTTTCTCATTCTCAGCATATATAATATCCATATTGTTCCATCTTATCTAGTTTTATCCAGCCGATAAATCTCTATCTTCCTATCCCTATAATTTCCCAAACTGTTATTTGTTGATTTTAATATTTAGAACAGAAGTGGGTTTACCAGCTGTTAGCGTAACTGTGGGCAGCCGAAATACGCATATATCTCCGTAAATGAGAACTTCCTACCGTTCCTTCTTATATGCAGTTATACACAATCCTTCCCTGTACTGAAATGTAAAATCCTTTTCATACTGATTCCCTTCTGCTTTTATTTACCCTTGGCGATTTCCTCTGTCTGATACACATTTCGCTGATACGCCGCCATTTTGAAAGCGGTCAATCGATCGTTGACGGGTTTATAAATCTACCTGAAAACGTTTGCAATGACTTGAAACCAATTTTGCGACATAGCTCCCCCATATTTTAAGCTGGATGATATCTAGCTTAACTATTGGGTACAAGACAATTGCAAATCGACCATTCCGAGGTTAGTTTTCCTTCCTTCTATCTTGCTCCAACTCTGTGGGATGACGACTAAGAAAATCTGCGCCCACATTCTGTTTTCCAAGAATATATTCATCCTTTACTATCTCTCTCCTTCCTGTTCGGCTTTTCATCCAGGCTCTTACTGCTGGTGAAACGGGGTCGGTAGGTTTCCCATGAAGTTTACCGCCCTCTTTTCGTTGATAGTTGGATGTGGTTTTCCCTCGCAAATCCGTAGGTGTTTGATTTTCGCTACGTGATTTGTTCCATTTTTTCAGCGCATGGGGTTCAGACAGCAATTGAACCTGTGTGGGATGTTTCCTTTCCCCTCCCGTGCAAATCTCGGGAGTACCCCTGATTGCTGGTTTGCTTGTAGATTTTTGATGAAGACTCTTCCGTCGACTTTCTGAATCTACATAGGTGCACTCTGGACAGGAATTTACATACCGGTTAATGTCTTCCGTAATACCTGGCCAGTAGAACTGGGTGGCTATTCTTTGTTTTGTGGCACCATTACCCAGGTGTTCACTCAAAGTTGATATGTGTCCCCAGCCTATAACCTTATTCCTATAGGTGGATGGTACAACAATTTGACCATGACTTTTCGTCCCTCTGCCAGCTTTCCTGTACAAGAGTCCATGTTCCATATAGAAATGTCCTTTCCTTGGAGCTTTATGTGTTTTTGATAATTTGCCAAAACAAGGCTTCAACGTGCTGTCTGCTTCTTGAGCCCGTTTCATTTCAGTCGAATGAAATGTTAACTTGGTGTCCCTCTCTATGTTCCTGGAGTCAGACCTGGTCTGGATTTCTGCCATAACCATAGGTTTTACAGGGTCTCCCAAGAAAACATATTTACGCCCCAACATTAGGGGGTAAAAGGGATCATCTATCACAGCTGCATTTATCTCCCCTTCCACATAGCGACAACTGACATGAATCTTTGCTATGGGTAAAGTGAGGGGTGATGCTCCCTTGAGTGGCCCTTGAATATCCACTGTTTGGGTGGTGATTTGTTCAGGGCGCACGAGAGATGCACACACGACTGCATCATAGGACAAACCTGTGTCATACATTCCTGTGACTTGTTTGCCATTCACAGTCACTATCTCCTGTGTAGGTGGGTGATGGAGGCTATTCTGACTCACAGTCAGTTCCTTCCTAGCAGAAGTCCTCACCTGTAAACATGCAGCATGATGAAGGGGTTTTTTCCTCCCACATTCATCAGTGTTATGGTTGCTCATCTTACAAAATTTGCACCACTTATCTCCCTGTTTGTAGGGTTTATTTTCCTGAGTCTGAGGGTTCTTGTCCTTATTATCAAATCTTTGTTTGTTTCTGTATGGTTGATCCATCTGGTCAAACTGGGTATTCTGCGGTGGTGGCTTATATCCTTCTACCTGCTTTCTTTTTGTTCCTACCAATTCAGCTTGAGCTGCTTGGTATCTCTCTGCACATCTCACAGTGTCTTCCAGCCTCTCTGCTCCTTGTTCCATCAGGAATTTCCTCATTTCTTGAGACATGGAATCTTTCACTTGCTCTAACATAACCATTTCTTTCAGATCCTCGTAGGTTTTCTGATACTTACCTAAACTACTCCATTTCAACAAATACGTTTCTAGCCTAGCTGAGAACTGGTTATATGTTTCTCCAGGTAGAGGTTTAGAAGTTCTAAATTTCTTCCTATATGCCTCAGAGTTCTTTTCATACCGGATCAGTAAGGCTTGCTTTAGTATTTCATAATTTTCCTGATCTTCTTTGGGGAGTTTCAGAAACACATCATATGCAATACCTCTCAATCCCTGGGATAACTTTAGACTCCATTTTTCCTTTTCCAGTCCATATGTAGAGGCTAGCCTTTCATACCTATCCAGGTACGACTCAATTGCGTCCTCCTTTTCAACAAATGGATCTAGGTGGAAGTTCATGGCCCCATTTGCTGTGTTCTGAAAAGAGCTATTCGCAGAATGAGGTGAGCTATTACCATGGGTGATAGTCCCAGCCTGAAGTTCAAGATCAAGCTGTCTCATTTTCAGCTCATGGTCTCTCTCTGCTTGTAACCTCCTTTCTTCTCTCTCAGCTTCTAATTTCTTGGCTTCTCTCTCCGCTTCTAATTTCTTGGCTTCTCTCTCTGCTTCTAATTCTAATTTCTTGGCTTCTCTCTCTGCTTCTAATTTTTTGGCTTCTCTCTCTGCTTCTAATTCTAATTTCTTGGCTTCTCTCTCGGTGTACTTTTCACATTCCGTCGTGACATACCGGATCAGAGCGTCACCATCCATGCCAAGCTCTTTTCCCACCTGCAGTGTAGCAGACCTAAATTTGACCAAGTCAGCCATGATGTATCTGTAGTCTAGTAGGGCAAGTGATCTTACTCAAACTAATTTACTACAATATAATTAACTAGTTAAAATTAAAGTTAATTAAACTGACTTCACCATATATGAAACAGCTTTCTTTATCTGTACTCAATGGTACTCCTAAAAATATAATTATTTCCTACTATGTTACTCTTTCCAAAAAAATTTTTACAAAACAAAATTTTCTACACAGCAGAAATAGAAAGTTGGCTCAGGAATATGAAAGATATATCCCGCAGACGAGCCCCCACTGTAGCGGGAGGTTATTTAAAATTATTTATTTATGTAAGAGTATGCCAGTAAAGAGTTCTGACCTTACAAGTAATACCCCAGTCTTAGAAATAAGCACTGGTGTATTGTTATCATAAAAATAGTCAGACTGTGAAAACCCTGGCCCAGTTGGTAAGAAGTAGTACCAGGATTTAAGGTGTCTCCTCCCTGTGACTATCTTATGATTACTTATATTCTAGGGGATAAGTAAAATGTACATTCACTGAAACCACAAATGGAAGAAGTGAATAAATCCTCAGGTACAGTTAAAATAGTTTAATAATTACACTAATATTCTATTTCTACTAGTTGGAAAAGAGCATGGAAATATATATATATATATAAAATTAAGTCTATTTAGACTGCATTCATTTTAAATATATCACTGTTCTTAGTCCTCTGATAAATGTCATCACTTGACTATTTACTGTGTTTCATATATTGTGGTAGTCAGTGTCCTAAGTGACACTTATCTGTTCAACTTGATACTGCTGACACTGAACTGTCCTTTGCTGATATCAGACTTGGTAGGCCCAACAGTAGGGATGCCAATGACCAGTTGAAGTTCACTCTTTGGGGTCCTGCACTTTTGTGGGATTGCCTCTGATGAACGACACAGGCTTCTGATACTGGACAGTCTGGTTTGAGTTATTTCATGGAACCTGCAACATATCAGCCTTGGCTAGTATCTGGCTAGACTTGTAGCTGACTAGCACAGATGTCAGACCAGTCAGTCATCAGATGTCACCGTTATACAATCATAGTAAGTAAGGACATCATTTCAGTGATATAGCATTAATATTAACATTTCAATTAAGTGTAACTGACTAGCACATAAGTCAGACAAGTCAGTCATCAGGTGTCAAAGTTATACAGTCATAGCAAGTAACATCAATTCAATGATATAGAATTAATATTAACATATCAGTAATAAACATCATCTGGTTTATTCCGCTCCTATACATCCCTTTCTATAACTTGATCCTTCCAAATCATATCAAGTACAAATTCAAATACTGATGCTATTCTTAGCATCTACACAAATTTAATACATACATAAATAAAGAGTGACCAAGCGATCAAGTTGCTTTCTTCGGTAGTACAATTACATAGTTTTGGAATTGAAACCTGGCTGAGGAACACTCCATTTTACCAGCTGTAAATGGGTACAAAGTTGCGCGCTCGAACTAGGGAAGGCAAAGGCAGCGAGGAAGGGGACTAGTCACCTTAACCTCGTACTGGGATCTTCCATGATGAAGTTTCTAACACTTCATTTCCCTATGACAATCTCTGCCATGGGACTGCCTTTATCTTCGTAAGCGATAAAGCAATATGATAAATATATCTTCATTAGGCTGTGGGGCTATTTGTGATTAATTTTTGTACAAGCAACAATCATCCACAATGCACATGTTTAGATCATATTAAAAATACAATACATTATATCAATGACTATTATACAGGCATATTTTGTGAATTCTATATGAACCTGAAATAACAAATATTATACACGGTAGTTATCATAATTTCGCTTACCCTCAGACTTCAGATACTGGACTTAAAAATGTTTCTGGCGATCCGCTCACAATTCATGGGTAGTGGCGAAACTCTGCCTCCAGTCTGTCTCAAACCTCTTTCGATGTGTATCTCTCCAGTTTTACCGATACGTTTATATATGCATAGCGCGCACGTATCGGAGGGTACTGACGTCACAGCTTAAACCTAGACCTGAAAAATCTTTCCCGAACAGTGATTTCAGCCAATCTGCGCGTCGACTGAAATTTTGCCTTTCTCATTCTCAGCATATATAATATCCATATTGTTCCATCTTATCTAGTTTTATCCAGCCGATAAATCTCTATCTTCCTATCCCTGTAATTTCCCAAACTGTTATTTGTTGATTTTAATGTTTAGAACAGAAGTGGGTTTACCAGCTGTTAGCGTAACTGTGGGCAGCCGAAATACGCATATATCTCCGTAAATGAGAACTTCCTACCGTTCCTTCTTATATGCAGTTATACACAATCCTTCCCTGTACTGAAATGTAAAATCCTTTTCATACTGATTCCCTTCTGCTTTTATTTACCCTTGGCGATTTCCTCTGTCTGATACACATTTCGCTGATACGCCGCCATTTTGAAAGCGGTCAATCGATCGTTGACGGGTTTATAAATCTACCTGAAAACGTTTGCAATGACTTGAAACCAATTTTGCGACAGCGCTCTCTCTTCCAAACCTCTACACCTCATGGTAGAAGGGGAATGGCTAAGTAAGTAAGTAAGTCCTTTATAAATTTCTTCTTCTTCTTCGTTCGTCCTGAAAAGGACGGTGGTTGCGTTGTGTCTGTTTACTCCTAAGCTGTGATATCTGCACCTTTCGGTCGACACATCCGACTTCTGCACGGCATTTTTAGGACCGGGTTTGCCTTCCCATTTCGATCCACACTCGCTCAGCCAGCCTGCACAGCTGCAGACTGTTTCCAGGACCACCACGTGGAGGTGGAGTGCGGTCTTGACCAGCTCTGGTTCGCTGGTCCTGACGCAGGCAGTCAAGCTATGAGTCGCTGACTGCGTACTCTATTGCTGCGTTTTGAGGTCCCCTTTATAAACTTGAGAGGGCATTTTTCTTCCTTCCTCATGTTCTTTAGGGTCTTATAGAACAATTTCTGGTTTTCTTGCGCATCTTTTTCTAGCTTTTCTCCAAATTCTTCCCATGACTTCTGTTTTGCTGCTAGCACCTTGTTCTTTGCTTTGCTTAAAAACTTGCAGAGATTATCTTACCTTTGTGATAGAAAACATCCTTGTACCACATCATTGGGCCAAGAATAATTTTTTTGAAAAGGGTACAATCTTTTATGGACACCCTGTTTTTGTTTCTCACATTTGGTAGTTAAATATATTAACTTTACACACAATAGTTTGTAATGTGTTAGTTTCTCACATTTGATATTTAGTTATGTTAAGCTGACATGTGATTGTTTGTTATGTGTTAATTTATCACATTTGATAGTTATGTTAAAAGTCATATATAATAGTTTTTTAAAATGTTATTTTGTCATATTTGATATTTAATTGTGTTAAGCTGACATATAATAGTTTGAAATATATTAGTTTCTCACATTTGATGTTTAGTTATGTTAAGCTGACATTATTTGTTAGTTTCTCATATTTGATAATTCGTTATGTTTCGCTGACATATAATTTGTTATGTTATTAATCATTGCCCTGAATGCATCAACCAGTGAATCACATGCCTCCATTCACTTCACCTCTCAGATCTTTCAGTCTATTTAAAGTTTATCATCAAACGTTATATATGTATATATTTATGTGTGTGTGTGCAAGTGCATTGTATTTACACACAGAAATAAACAATAAAGGAAACGAGGCCTATGAACAATAAATAATAAATGAAAATGGACACGTGGCAGGCACTCATAAGAAAGAGAGAAAGAAAGAATCAAGACACCAGCCAACAGAAAAGGTAGGTTTACTGGAGAACCGAACACAGGTCCAGCTAAACAGCGCCAATGCCTCACTTCAGTGAATCTTGAAATAACAGACGGCCAACTTAGCACCCTATGAGTGCTTGACACTTCCTAGTTTTGTACATTTGTATTTGTTCTCTCTCTCTCTCTTCTGTGTGTTCTGTGTTCTTTTCCCGTCTATCTGTCCCTTTGGGTTCTATACCAGTATGTGACAGATTACAATAGAAGTTGGTGTCCAGTTCATCATTACTTGTTTTATTATTTCTTGCACAGCAGGAGCTTGTTTTGTTCGGGTGGTCTTAATTTATGACTCTTCAGTAACCCAGTTTTTGGGTCATTATGTATCTGCTTATAAATGTCTGTATTTGTGTTGTTTCACTAGGGTTAGACATATTTGTATGTTAGTTTTGTTTTTGTGTGAAACTTGTGTGTTTGAAAAGTTCACATTTGACAGCTACACACAGATGGTAATTTTTAGGTTTTGGTAGTCTCACATTTACGAGTTTATTTAGAAGGGTTTTTATGTATATATGTCTGCATGCAAATGTGTGTGTTTTATTTGTTTGTTTTTTATTTTTTAGTTCTTATTCATACTCAACTTTTTGTTTCATGTGAAATTTGACAAGATTTCTTTGGTAATGAGAATGAGATGAAAACACAGTCAGACTGGTTCTTATACTTTTAGTATTAAAATACTAATTAATTTATTTCCTAAACTGTCTAGACAGGAGAATTTAACTGGGATCAGAAGACTCAAGGCAACATCCTTGGTGCATTTTTCTATGGGTACATTATTACTCAGGTGCCTGGTGGCTGGTTGGCTTCAAGATATGGAGGCAAGAAGCTTCTAGGTTTTGGTATTCTAGGTACAGCTCTTCTGACCATCATAACACCATTTGCGGCACGGTTTAGTGTCTATCTCATGATTGCTGTCCGTGTACTGGAGGGAATTGGAGAGGTAAGTTAGTTTATGTACGTTTTGACTGTTTTTGCGTCATCATCTCCCAAGTGCCATGCTTGGTGGTTTAGATGATCATGTCTCTGCACAGCTTCCTGTCTCTGGTACTTTATCAGTTCTATTGCTGACTTCTTTCCATGACGTCAGATTGTCCAGTATCTTCTGTATTTGTCATCCTGTATCTCTGTTTCTTTCAGTCATTCTTGTTGTCACAACATATTACACCCTTCTTCTCATTTGTCGTCACAACATATTACACCCTTCTTCTCATTTGTCATCACAACATATTACACCCTTCTTCTCATTTGTCATCACAACATATTACACCCTTCTTCTCATTTGTCATCACAACATATTACACCTTTCTTCTCAGTTGTCGTCACAACATGTTACATCTTTCTTCTCATTACGAGCCCAAAGAAAATTGATTGCTTCCGTCTAATGTAAGTAATAAGCTTCCTTTGTTTGCTGGCTTCTTTCAAGACATCCTCACTACTCATTTTAGCTGTTTAAGTATTCCTAACATGCTTCATTTAAACCCACATCTAATTGTCCCCAGGCTTTTCCAACTTGTTTAGTACTTGTCCTTGACTCACTTCCCTGTGATAGCATTGGCTCTGTATAAGACTACAGATTTATCTTTCTTACTTCTATTGACAAAGAGTTGTTGCATAAAATACTTTTCATTGTATAGAATGCTGCTTTTGCCTGAGTTTTCCTGCTCCTCATCTGTGAGATGCATCTTCCATGTGTGTTGTAAACATCTAAGACTAGAAAATATAACTAGCCTCCCTTCAGTCATAACTGACTATGGAAATGATGCCTCTTTGAGGTGATAGTCCTCAGCTGCCCCCTTTTTTTTTAACCTGGTGTCCTTTTAGCGTGTTCTTTTCTTTTCTGCTTGTAAGAGCTTCTTTTGCCCAATCTGAGGTGGTGCGGTAGTGAGCATCACCACCACTTTGTGAGATCGACAACTTCAGCCTCCCAAACTGCAAACTAACCTGTCACGAAATGATGGCAAACACTTATGGTGTGTGCTTTCTGTATCCATCTCTCCTGTATTGGGTTTTATCCTTTTCATTTCCTTCCATCTTTACCTTCCACTGAGCAAATAAGTTCATCAGCACACACAGACACTTGGAAAGAAAAACACTATCATAAAACTGAAAATAGATACCTGATAGTGTTTTTATCTGCATAATAAATAAAAGTAACCATAGTAGCAGTAGACAGGAAAGAAAAAAGCTAAACAGATAAATAAAAGGTAAAAGTAATCCTACAGCAGATAGGGGAGTGAAGAGTTAGAGGCTTCACTGTACTAGATCTGGCTTTATGAGGTGAGGTACCTAGTTCCCTTTCTCACTGCCTTTGCATTCCATAACTGAAGAGCAAGAGTCAAGAACCCATTTACAGCTGGGTAAACTGGAGCGTAAGAAGACTTGGAAAGACCTTGAGCTGATGGCACGGGACAGGAATACTTGGCATCAGTTTTTTGAAGGCGTATTCTCCTTGGGAAGCTGAAAGATGATGATGATGAAACTGGAGCATGGCACTTCTAAGTTTTGAGCCTGATAACTTAGCTGTGAGATGCCAGCGCTCTAAGTACTCTGCCAATGGGACACTCAAACAGATGAGTACTGCCCTAAATTCAGATCACACTATGTGCTAGAGATCACAACACTAATTAAATGTTGCTACAGCTAAAACATTTTTAGGTAGGTTGTTAGGTCTACTTTATATGCATGGAGGCATATCTGGAGTCATCTTTATATGACCACCAGCTATACACAATGCTACAATATACCAATGTGGAAGTAAACCTTTGTCTGTCAGGCTAACTACACCCTCATTGACTCTTGAAATGATCCACACACTTTCAGGGATTCCTCTTGTGGTGAAACTTGTTGAGAACCCAGCATTGCACACTAAGCTTGGAGAAGTCAACTTGAGCCCGAGACGTGATTCTTTGGCTTTGATCTGGTTGACTGCATACAGGAGGATCTCACTATGGACCCAGTGATATGCAGGGGGGAGCTGAGAAGTGGCTCTGTGCTGGATGTGACTATTCCTTGGGAGAATCCAGAACCAGAGGACAGTATTTTAGCTCTGCATAGTTGGAGAGCCCCCTTGGATGGCGGGGAATGCACAGTATGCCACGCACTTCTTACTCCTAGCTTGGGACCAGATGTGACGATCCTTTAAATACAAGCCAAGCTGGAGAAACTGGAGCTCATGACTTCAACTCAGCACATTTCGGAATGGCAGAAAAGCCACAGGAAAAGCCTAGATCTACAGTGTAGATAATACCAAGGAGTCTTCAACTTGGTTTTGGCTGCAAAAGAGCGAGAAGCTCAGCAGCCCTAGTTAAACAACAACAACAATAAGTCTACTTTATTATTAATATTATTTTTGTTGTTCTTGCATATTTCAGGTTTCTATCAAAGCCACAACTTCCTAATAATCCTCTTGAGAGTCTCCGAGCCCCACATAGTGCTTGCAGTATCACCTCTTTCTGCACTTCCTGATTCTCCTCCTCTTTATCTATTTATTGTTCCTATAAAGAAATGGTGTGGCTTTAGTGGTGGTGTAGAATGTGTTGCATTGTTAGCATATGCTGATTACAATTTACTTTTCATTGTTCCAGTGGCATAATTATCCACCTTTAATCTATCTCTTCCATAGGGTGTAACATTTCCAGCCATGCATGCCATGTGGGGCAGCTGGGCCCCAGTGTGGGAAAGAAGTAGGCTGGTTGGTTTTTCATATGCTGGTAAGTTGATGATAAACAGTGCATGTGAGGACAATTATTTTCATATGAATAGTTTCTTTTGATTTATGGCTTTTTTTTTTGGTTTATCAAATGTTGGGTGTTTTTAAAACTATATTTATATCATAAATATTTATTTTATTCCTGTTTTGCTTATTTAAAAACAAAAATATAGTTTTGCTGGAATTATTATTAATACTTGTTTGTGGAGAGGGTCTTTCTTGAACCCCCCCCCCCCCCCCTCCCCCTCTTCAGTCTCTGGGCCTCACATGGTGCTTGCAGTATCGACCTTTTTGGCATTTAGTGATTCTTGTCTTTGTCGTTCTTCATCTGTTTAGTATTTGTATTTTTTTTATTCATTTCTTCCTTTTAGTTTTTGTATTGTTTTTGTCATTTCTTTCTTTTAGTTTTTGTATTGTTTTTGTCATTTCTTCCTTTTGGTTTTTGTATTGTTTTTGTCATTTCTTCCTTTTAGTTTTTGTATTGTTTTTGTCATTTCTTCCTTTTAGTTTTTGTATTGTTGTGGTCATTTTATCTTTTTAGTTTTTGTATTGTTTTTGTCATTTCTTCCTTTTAGTTTTTGTATTGTTTTGGTCATTTCTTCCTTTTAGTTTTTGTATTGTTTTGGTTATTTCTTCCTTTTAGTTTTTGTATTGTTTTTGTCATTTCTTCCTTTTAGTTTTGTATTGTTTTTTGTCATTTCTTCCTTTTAGTTTTTGTATTGTTTTGGTCCTTTAAGTTTTTGTTTTGTTCTGATCATTTCTTCCTTTTAGTTTTTGTATTATTTTGGTCATTTCATCTTTTTAGTTGTTGTATAGTTTTGGAACTCCGCCAATGCCGGTCCCAAGCCCGGATGAAAAAGGAGGAGGGCGGCCTGCATGGAGGCCATAAGGAGGCAGCCCCTCCACCATGCAAAGGCACAACAGGCCAATCACCTGTTTGCTTTAAACCACGATTACGAGTAACAAAAGAGAGAAAACCGGACTGATTCTAAAGGCGACGAACTGGAACGGACTACGGACTACGACTTATGGAACATGGAACACAAGAAGTATAAATGGGAAGGAAGAGGAGCTGGTGGAAGAGATGAGGAAAGCAAAACTAGAAATCCTGGCTATTACGGAAACAAAGAAAAAAGGACAAGGAGTCATGGATCTCAATGGCAACACGCTGCTCTACAGTGGTGTACCCATATCCGAAAGAGCTAAAGGGGGTGTGGGTTGCATTGTGGCCCAAAATCAAAAGATAGTATCAAGGGGTGGAACTTTGTCTCAGAGCGCATTATGGTTGTGAAACTAAAAGAAGGAGAAACCATAGTCAACCTGGTCATAGTGTATGGGCCAAATGAGGATGAGAGAGCAGAGGTCAAGGAGGAATTCTTCGAGCTGCTTCAAAGGACAGTGGATGACTGCCTAGATGAAGTTATCATGCTCGGAGATTTTAATGCCAGAGTTGGAAATGACCATGCTAGATGGAGTGGAGTTATCGGAAGATATGGAGAAGATACTCTCAATGACAATGGAAAGCGACTCCTTAGATTCTGCAGTGAGCAGAATCTGATCATTACAAACACAAAGTTCCCCCATAAGCGCATACATGCATACACTAGATGTGAACCAACAAAGAATGAGAAGTCAGTGATCGACTATGCCATTGTTCGGAGAAGCTCATTCAAATATGTCAGAGATGCAAGAGTCTGGAGGGGACCAGAGATTGGAAGTGATCACTACCTGCTAACAATCAAACGAACAACTGAAAGAGTTGCTCAGCCTAGGAACTGCTCAACATCACGCAAGAAACCAAGTAAACGAGCAGGAGAAATGAGCATTAGGACCTACAAGCTGAGAGAGCCAGAAATTAAGACCAGATATCAGGGGCTTATTGCTGCAGCGGTGAGCAACACAGAAGAACAACCTGATGACTTGGAACCCTCTGGATTAAATTCAAGGATATCATAAAGACAGCTGCTGCAGAAGCATGTGGTGAAGTCCGACTTGGGAACCAGAGAAAGAGGACACCTTGGTGGACAGAGGAAGTCAAAGAGAAAATAAGAGAGAAGAAAATGGCATGGAAACAATACTTAGGAGCTAAAAACACAACAGGACAAATGGAAAAATATAGAGAATATGTGACACTCAGAACAGAAGTAAAGAACAAAGTGCTAGCAGCAAAACAGAAGTCCTGGGAAGAATTTGGAGAAAAGCTAGAAAAAGATGCACAAGAAAACCAGAAATTGTTCTATAAGACCCTAAAGAACATGAGGAAGGAAAAACAATGCCCTCTCAAATTTATAAAGGACAAGCAAGGCAAATTGCTTACTGCCCTGAAGGAAGTAATGGAAAGATGGAAAGAATATTTCTCAGAACTCCTTGATGGTGAGCAAGGTCAAACATCAGAAATGATAACCGCTAGCACAGAAGAGGAAACCAATGGTGATGAAGATGACATAAAGATGGAAGAACTGAAGGCAGCACTGGAGAAAATCAAGATGGGCAAAGCAGCAGGGCATGATGGTATAACACCAGAAATGGTTAAGTACATGGGAGCATCAGGCGACCTGTTACTCCTAAGGGTCCTACAGGCAGCATGGTGCAACAAGACCATACCAAAGGATTGGGAGATCGCCATCATAACACCAATTTTCAAAAAGGGTGACAATCGACAGTGTGGAAACCATAGAGGCATATCCCTTCTCAGTGTCCCTGGAAAAATCTACTCTAGAATCCTAGAGCAGAGACTCCGACGCCTAGCTGAGCCACAATTGGATGAGGTCCAGTGCGGATTCCGAGCAAACCGAAGTACTCAAGACCTAATCTTCACACTCAGACAGCTGAGTGAAAAGGCCCTTGAGTACAAGAGTGAGATCCATCTTTGTTTCATAGATCTGGAAAAGGCGTTTGACAGGGTCCCTTGGAGCAAACTTTGGGACTGTTTGGCAAGGAAGAATATTCCAGCACCTCTGATTCATGCTATACAGAGCTTCTACAAGTCTTGCAGAAATTATGTGAGGACAGCAAACCATAAGTCAGAAGAGTTCAGGACCACCACTGGTGTAAGACAAGGTGATATCCTATCACCTTACCTCTTCATACTCCTTATGGACGATGTCATCGAGGCATGTAAGGAGAGAACAAGAAAGTATTCAGTGGGGTACTGGAAGATGAGACAGGTCTATATTTCAGAGCTGGCATTTGCTGATGATGTTGCCCTGATTGCTAAATCAGAGGCACATCTCCAATCCAACCTGCAAGTCTGGAAGGAAGAGCTGGAGAAGAGAGGGATGGTCATAAGCAGCTCTAAAACAAAATCCATGGTGATATCACGAGAAGAAAGAAGACATCAGATTAAGCTGGGAGAACAGGTCCTGGAGCAGGTCGACCACTTTAAATACCTCGGAGCTATTATAGACCGAAAGGGAGGCATCAAAGAAGAGTTGGCCACTCGAAAAGCAGCAGCTGAGAGACTTTTTCAGGCCATAAATCGAGGATTCCTCAGCAAGAGAGAGGTTGGTAAGAAAACGAAGATGGCTGTATACCGCTCCACCTATGTCCCAGTCTTGACATATGGATGCGAGTCATGGGCAATGACTACAACCCATAAAAGCCAGATCCAAACCTCAGAAATGAGGTATCTGAGGAAGGTGGTTGAAGTAACAAGAAGAGACATGGTACGCAACCAGACGATACGTCAAGGCCTAAAATGCCACCCCCTACAGACCCAAGTAGAACAGTCCCAACTAAGATGGTTTGGCCATGTCTGCAGAATGGGAGAAGATCGGCTACCACGACAAGCATGGGAAACAAAGAGCCAAGGATCCAGACCCCGAGGACGACCCAGAGTCTGCTGGGAGGACAACATTAGACAATCTTTGAAGGACCAGGACTAGAATGGAACCAGGCCAGGAGGAAGACAGCCGATAGAATAGTCTGGCGCTCTCTCTTCCAAACCTCTACACCTCACGGTAGAAGGGGAACGACTAAGTAAGTAAGTATAGTTTTGGTCATTTCTTCCTTTTAGTTTTTGTATTATTTTGGTCATTTTATCTTTTTAGTTTTTGTATTGTTTTTGTCATTTCTTCCTTTTAGTTTTGTATTGTTTTTGTCATTTCTTCCTTTTAGTTTTTGTATTGTTTTGGTCATTTGGTCCTTTAAGTTTTTGTTTTGTTCTGGTCATTTCTTCCTTTTAGTTTTTGTATTGTTTTGGGCATTTCATTTTTTTAGTTGTTGTATAGTTTTGGTCATTTCTTCCTTTTAGTTTTTGTATTATTTTGGTCATTTCATCTTTTTAGTTTTTGTATTGTTTTTGTCATTTCTTCCTTTTAGTTTTCATATTGTTTTTTGTCATTTCTTCCTTTTAGTTTTGTATTGTTTTGATCATTTCTTCCTTTTAGTT
This sequence comes from Oreohelix idahoensis, assembly GCA_024509875.1. Taxonomy (NCBI): domain Eukaryota; kingdom Metazoa; phylum Mollusca; class Gastropoda; order Stylommatophora; family Oreohelicidae; genus Oreohelix; species Oreohelix idahoensis. The sequence goes on along the minus strand of JAMPIV010008198.1, from coordinate 60,073 downwards.
TTTGTATTGTTTTTTTGTCATTTCTTCCTTTTAGTTTTGTATTGTTTTTGTCATTTCTTCCTTTTAGTTTTTGTATTGTTTTGGTCATTTGGTCCTTTAAGTTTTTGTTTTGTTTTCGTCATTTCTTCCTTTTAGTTTTCATATTGTTTTGGTCATTTCATCTTTTTAGTTTTTGTATTGTTTTGGTCATTTCTTCTTTTTAGTTTTCATATTGTTTTGGTCATTTCATTTTTTTAGTTTTCCCATTGTTTTGGTCATGTCTTCCTTTCCCTTAGTTTTCCCATTGTTTTAGTTATTTCTTCCTTTTAGTTTTTGTATTGTTTTGGTCATTTCGTCTTTTTAGTTTTGGTTTAGTTTTGGTCATCTCTTCCTTTTAGTTTTCCCATTGTTTTAGTCATTTCTTCCTTATAGTTTTCGTATTGTTTTGGTCATTTCATCTTTTTAGTTTTCCCATTGTTTTGGTAATTTCTTCCTTTTAGTTTTTATATTGTTTTGGTCATTTCATCTTTATAGTTTTCCCATTGTTTTGGTCATTTCTTCCATTTAGTTTTCCTATTGTTTTGGTCATGTATTCTTTTTAATTTTTGTATAGTTTTGGTCATTTCGTCTTTTTAGTTTTTGTATAGTTTTGGTCATTTCTTCCTTTTAGTTTTTGTATAGTTTTGGTCATTTCTTCCTTTTAATTTTTGTATAGTTTTGGTAATTTGTTCCTTTTTATTTTTCATATAGTTTTGGTCATTTGTTCCTTTTAGTTTTTGTATAGTTTTGGTCATTTGTTTTTTTAAGTTTTCATATAGTTTTAGTAATTTGTTCCTTTTCATGTTTGTATAGTTTTGGTCATTTGTTCCTTTTAGTTTTTGTATAGTTTTGGTCATTTGTTCCTTTTAGTTTTCATATAGTTTTGGTCATTTGTTTCTTTTAGTTTTTGTATAGTTTTGGTTCATTTGTTCCTTTTAGTTTTCATATAGTTTTGGTCATTTGTTCCTTTTAGTTTTCACATAGTTTTGGTCATTTGTTCCCTTTAGTTTTCCCATTATTTTGGTCATTTGTTCCTTTTAGTTTTCGTATAGTTTTGGTCATTTGTTCCTTTTTGTTTTCCCATTATTTTGGTCATTTGTGCCTTTTAGTTTTGGTATAGTTTTGGTCATTTGTTCCTTTTATTTTTTGTATAATTTTGGTCATTTGTTCCTTTTAGTTTTCGTATAGTTTTGGTCATTTGTTCCTTTTAGTTTTCGTATAGTTTTGGTCATTTGTTCCTTTTAGTTTTCGTATAGTTTTGGTCATTTGTTCCTTTTAGTTTTTGTATAGTTTTGGTCATTTGTTCCTTTTAGTTTTTGTATAGTTTTGGTCATTTGTTCCTTTTAGTTTTCGTATAGTTTTGGTCATTTGTTCCTTAAAGTTTTCGTATAGTTTTGGTCATTTGTTCCTTTTAGTTTTCGTATAATTTTGGTCATTTCGTCTTTTTAGTTTTCATATTGTTTTGGTCATCTGTTCGTTTGAGTGTTTTTGATCTGACTGTCTCTGTTACTAGAGTTTCTACACAGCCGTTCCCTGGGGTATTTTAGGATATGAAGAAAGAATAGAATTGCTTCTTTCTCAGGCATATCATTGGAGGCGACTAACTTGAAGCAGCCTCATCATGTCGAAGAAATAGCTACAGAAACCACTAATTCTGCAGGAGCACATAAATGCTATGGTGCAGGTTTCCTGCAGGGGAACCAGCTGTGGTGGTGGTGGCTCTATGCCCCAAAAGGAACAAACAGGGATTTGATGAAGATGATTGTTGCAGTTGGGAGGATTAGCCCTTCTTGTGAAATTGCACTGTTACATAATGTGCTCAGTTTGTACTAAATGCATTTTTATACATAAACCTTCCGGTAAAATGGCAATGATTGTTGCCGAATGCTCTGCAGTGAATATGGGGATTTTTGAATTAGGGTTAGGGTTAACCATAATCCTAACTATAATACACATATTCACTGCGAAACGTTCAGCGACAATCATTGCGATTTTACCAACCTTCCTGTGCTGAAGTGTTGACTTTGTTGTTTTTGATGATAAACGAACAGGTGCTCAGCTTGGAACTGTCTTCTCATTGCCAATCTCGGGTTTACTCTGTGACAGCGATGTTGCTGGTGGTTGGCCGTCAGTATTTTATGTGTTTGGTCAGTCTTACATTACTGTAATTTTTTTATTGTCAGCAGTAATTTTTTAACAGTTGATTTGATTACAATTAAGCACATATATTTGAGGAGCAGCTTTGAGAAAATTAACAATATGGCGGCGTTTGTATTATAATAGAACTGTTTGTTACATTTAAAAAATAAAATGTTATAATTTTGTAGACAGCTGTGCTGTAGCTTGTCCTGTCAGTTCCCGGGGGGGGGGGGGGGGGGGGGGGGGGGGCGGGGGCGGGGGTGGGGGGGGGGGGTCGGGGGGGGGCGTGTCCTTTGAGGAGACAAAGAAAGAATAGGAGGACCCCAACATGAGGCGATTAATATGAGGTTATGTATGGGGCCGGCAGTCTCATGATGCAAAGCTAGTAGCTTCTGAAACCACTGCTGCATAAACAGATGAGACCATCTGCCTTGGTGGCTCCATGTTTTGAAGAGATTAAGAAAGGAAATGAATGAATGATGTTAATTATGGACGTACGGTTACCTGCATCCTTTGAAAAGATCTTGATGCTAATGTGTTTTTTTTTTTTTGGTTTTTTTTTTTTAATTTGAAACCTGTAGCAAAGAACAGAGAATACCAGTATTGGATTATTTACAGGCATGCAATTCACCCACAACTGTAGAACAGGTGTTGAGAATAGACGACCTAGAGCCCTACACAATATAGTAAAACAGTATATAACAAGAACAATAATTACTATATAATGATTAATGGGGGTATGGCAGGAAAGTGAAGGTCTGATGAGGTCCTAGTAATGCATATTGATATTGACAAATAATTAGTCACTTAGGTATCATCCCAAACACCCTAGGCTTTCACACAAACACCCCCCCCCCTTTTTTTAAAAGCACTTTGACAGGTATGACAAAACTACCATTTCAGAACAAAAGGAAGTAACACACACACACATGTCCACACAATTTGACATGTTTAATTTATCTATTTACAATAATTGAAAAGGAGAAATTGTACCACACTCAGGTTTTGGCTGTTGAACATATTATCTGGAATTAGAAACACTATACTTCCTAATTATAACCCATCAGAGGTTGAACGAGAAATACTTGTCTTAATTTTTTTTTTTTTTAAATGTAGCAAACTAAAATGAAGGGGAATCTTGTTTGTGTCCAGGTGCCTTAGGATGCCTGTGGTTCATAGCCTGGATGTTGCTTGTGCACGACACACCTGCTCAGCACCCTAGGATATCTGCCTCAGAAAGAGAATACATTGAGAGTTCAGTAGGCAGTCAGGAGGTATTTTGAAGCCCAACTTTTGGTTTTCGTTTACTCTATTTGGACTGAGTGGAGGGGGGAAGAAGATACTATATTTAGATATTGGAAATCAGATTTTATTGTCTTAAATTTACTACACTATATATCCTAATTATAAGCCATCAAGGGTTGAATGAGATACTTTGTCAAAAAAAAAAAAAAAAAAAAACTTTTCCAAGACAAACTCATATGTAGAAATCCGTCACAGTTTTCCTTCTGTTGCCTTATTGGTGTTTTTATTAGCCTTTGTGTTTCTTTTTACTCCAGGTTATTCATTTAAAAAAATGGTAAAGGTAGTCCCATACCAGATACTGCCATAGGGGAGGTTGATGTTGTTGTTGTTGTTGTTGTTGTTGAACTAGGGCTGCTGAGCTTCTTGCTCTTTAGCAGCCAATACCAAGTTGGTATTATCTACACTGTAGATCTAGGCTTTTTCCTGTGGCTTTTCTGCCATTCCGAAACATGTTGAGTCGAAGTCATGAGCTCCAGTTTCTCCAGCTTGGCTTGCATTTAAAGGATCGTCACATCTGGTCCCAAGCTAGGATTAAGAAGTGTGTGGCATATTGTGCATTCCCTGCCATCCAAGGGGGCTCTCCAACTACGCAGAGCTAAAATACTGTACTCTGGTTCTGGGCTCTCCCAAGGAATTGTCATGTCCTGCACAGAGCCACTTCTCAGCTTCCCCTGCCTATCACTGGGTCCACAGATAGATCTTTCTGCATGCAGTCAACCAAGTCAGAGAATTATGCATGAGGCTCAAGTGACTTCTCCAAGCTTAATGTGCAATGCTAGGTTCTCAACAAGTTATACCACAGAGGGAATCTTTGGAAGTGTGTGGATGATTTCAAGAGTCAATGAAGATGTAAAAAGCCTCACAGACATAGGTTTACATCCATGTATGTATATTGAAGCATTGTACATAGCTGGTGGTCATATAAAGATGACTCCAGATATGCCTCCATGCATGTCATAGGGGAGTGAAGTGTTAGAGACTTCACCATACTAGGTTCAGCTTTGAGAGGTAGTGTAACTCACCCGCTTCCTCACTGCCTTTGCCTTCCCTAACTCAAAAGCAGAGTCAGGTACCCCTTTACAACTGGGTAGACCACCATTGTTCAAACCCGGTGCGTTTGCCACATGAGACCAGTGCTGTAACCACTCTGCCGATCAGTTGCTCTATTCTTCATAAACATACTTGAAAATGTTATGTTTTCTTTCTTTTCTTTTGTGTTTTCCATAATGCCATCAAAGTTAAAAGATTCTGTTGTCAGTTTTTTATTACTCAGTATCAGTTGCCTTTTTTGTTCCTGATGGAGCGTGGTCCACTACTGCAGCTGGTCCATTTTCAAGAAACATCACTCACTATCTGTCTGTCTGCTTGAGAGAAATATAATTTAACCACAAGAAACATCACTATCTGTCTGCTTGAGAGAAATATAATTTAACCACAAGAAACATCACTATCTGTCTGCTTGAGAGAAATATAATTTAACCACAAGAAACATCACTATCTGTCTGCTTGAGAGAAATATAATTTAACCAGTAAATGCTACGCCCACTATATCTGTCCTAATTTAGTGCCAATTAACCAGTATATCATACATCTCTATCCTAAGTTAGTGCCCATTTAACCAGAAATGCTGAAACCTCTATCTGTAAATTCTATTTAATGAGTAAATGCTGTAGACCTTTATTTACGTCAGTGTTAGTGTAGTTTTACCAGGAAGTGAGGTAAACGTATTATCTGTCCAAAATTAGTGCCCATTTAACCAGTTAGTACTGTAAACCTCTATGTCTGTCCTAAGTTAGTGCTCATTTGATCAGAGAGTACTATAAACCTCTATGTCTGTCTTAAGTTAGTGCCCATTTAACCAGTGAGGGCTATAAACCTCTTTGTCTGTACTTAGTTAGTGCCCTTTTAACCAGTGAGTATTATAAACCTCAATGTCTGTCCTACGTTAGTGCCAATTTAACCAGTGAGTACTGTAAACCTCTATGTCTGTCTTAAGTTAGTGCCCATTTAACTAGTGAGTGCTATAAACCTCTATGTCTGTCTTAACTCTTTAAGTCCCAATCGACTTTATAAAGGCTCAGGGGTTAGACGCGCTTGGCCCAATCGACTTTAAAAAGCCTTTAGTATATGTGCCTCTGTTTGAGACTGTTTCTAATTATAACTACCCACAAACCACCCAAAACGTCATTTCCGACTGCAAGTACATTCTTTTAAATACCGCACGTGTTTAAGAGTGAACGTGTTTCTGTTTTGAGATATTTATTTTAGATTTTTAAAGCGATTTTTTTAAGCGCATATCCTCCATTTTACCTTGAATAACTAATCATTTTTTTAAGCGCATATCCTCCATTTTAGCTTGAATAACTAATCATTTTTTTAAGCGCACATCCTCCATTTTACCTTGAATAACTAATCATTTTTCAATGAAAGCTTTTATACTTGTAGCACAAGAGTAAAGTACATCTAATTACCTTCAGTTTCATATACAACAACAAAGTTATTTATGCATATGAACATTTTAAAAAATTATTTCCAAACAACAACAATAAAAATGCACTGGGGTGCCATTTTTGCTTGGGCCAAACCCACTTTTTTGCTTGGGACTGAAAGAGTTAAGTTAGTGCCCATTTAACCAGTGAGTACTATAAACCTCTATGTCTGTCTTAAGTTAGTGCCCATTTAACTAGTGAGTGCTATAAACCTCAATGTCTGTCCTAAGTTAGTCCCAATTTAACCAGTGAGTACTATAAACCTCTATGTCTGTCCTAAGTTAGTGCCCATTTAACCAGTGAGTGTTTTGAATCTCTATGTCTATCCAGAGTTAGCACCATTAAACCAATGTCTGTCTTAGGAGTAAGTGCCCATTTAACCAGTATACACTGTATCTCTGTCCTAAGTTAGTGTCTTTTAACCAGTATTTTTTATTTTTTTAAAATAAAGTTTTGCCTCGTTTTGGCGAGTCGAGTCCCGTTCAACCTAGTCGGTTATATTAGGGTGCATGTCCAAATATAAAAGACCCTTGGGTAATTGACTATATATATATATAATATATATATTTTTGTTTATAACCAGTACATTTTGTCTATACTCTGTATCTTTCCACTTCAGAGAGTACCGACCCCATGGAAACATATTTTTACCAGCTCAGCTGTCTGGGGTCTGGCTGCTGCCCACTTTGCCAACAACTGGGGCTATTATACGCTTCTCACCTGCCTGCCAACATACATGAAGAACATTCTCAAGTTTGACATGACAGAGGTAATGTCTTCTTTAAATGTATGTTTAAAAAATAAACAAACAAACCCACATATTCTGTTTAGCAGTTTTTAGTCATTCAGTCAGTCTGTCTGTCCATTGCCTTTTGTGTGAGTTAGACCTGTTACTACCACGACAGATATGGAAAACTAAGAGTTAGAGATCCAGACCTCCAGGATGACCCAGAGTTCACTGGGAGGACAACATTGGACAATCTCTGAAAGACCAAGGACTAGATTGGAACAAGGCCATGAGGAAGACAGCTGATAGGATAGTATGGCACTCTCTCTGGCAAACCTCTACGCCCCAGGTTAGGAGAGGATTGACTAAGTAAGTAAGTACTAATCCAACTACTTTGACTTCAATACATAAGTAATATTGAATATAGCCTGGCAGATGTAAATCATCCCACTAAAGTGATGTAAGTACATTCTTCTTCTTCAAATACCATGACATCTGGCTTTGGTGATCATGTTTCACCACAGCTTCCTGTCCCCAGTGCTGTAAATTATGTTTTTTAAGTTTTAAGTCAATGTTTTTGACCATTTTTCATTCTGATAACAGTTTGTTTGGCTTTCGTTATTATTATTAATCCTCTTTTTCTATTCTTCTTCTTCTTCTTCCGTCCTTAGCCAACGACCGACAAAGCAGTCAGTGGCCATTACGCCTAGTGGCGTCTTAAGGGCAACAGCGAATAGATTTTCTTTGCCGTTGTTCCCATCACGCCTAATGGCGTCTTTAGGGCAACGACAAATCAATCCGTTCGCTGTTGTTTCCGTAATCAAAGTGACTGGCAAACGGGTGATCAGCCCGTTGGTACTTTTTCTATTATCTTCTGTTTATGTCCTGAAATATCACATGTAAGACATATTACTGGTTTCATATCCAGTGCATGTGTTCTGGCCTCAAGTGCTGTCATGTTGTGTTTTTGTAATGTGTCTGCCACCCTATAGCTCATCCGTTATCCCTAGTTTTTTTCTATTTTGATGTTATATTCCCTTTCTGACTTCATCATAAGAAGCAAATTGATACAAATACCCCCCATCGAGGCCAGCTCCTTGACGTGAAGATGGGGCTCAAGTACAGCCATCAGCGGCTGAAAAACCAAGACTGGCCAGGCCCTCCTACACTCGAGCATGACCACAGTCTGCCCTAGCAAGTCAAGGTGCTGAAGACGGAGGCAACCAGCCAAGAGGCGCACCACAGCAATCAGGATGCCACGCACATGCGCTATGGAAGTATGCCTATATCTGCAAAATGTTATGGCACTCGCCCTGTGACGGACACCCAGGCAGGCGCAGTGCCGGGCCCTCTGCCTCGGAAGGGCCCAACCCCTACTACTGGGGGTCCTTCTCAATTGCCCCGTGGAGCCAGGAGGCATGAGAATAGAGCTACTGGCCAAGCAAAGAAAAGACCATTTAAAATAATGCACTGGAATGCTGAAGGCGTCAATAGTAAAAAAGACGGCTACAGCAAAAAATTAGAGCTCGAAAATATCTTGAATGAAGAGCAAGTAAATGTATGTTGCTTGCAAGAAACCCACCTCAACAAGGACATAGCCTTCAAAATCAGAGGCTACCAGTGCTACCGATCTGACCGAATAGACAGGCGAAAGGGTGGAATACTGACACTCGTGAGGAATAACATCAGTGCATGTCAGCTTGAAACATATATGGAGGGGGCGGAATACCAGATGCTTCATCTCAGGACAGAAAGTTCAGAATTCCACCTGCTCAACTACTACTGTCCGAGCGACCGCCCACTGGCACTAGATACAATCCCAGCAAAAGAAGACTGATTGTATGCGGAGACTTCAACAGCCACTCACAGAGCTGGGGCTATGATCACATGGACAGGAGAGGTGAGGAGCTTGAAAACTGGCAGGATGACAATGGGCTTATCCTGATTAACCAGCCAATCGACCCACCAACCTTCTACTCGAGATCATGGCACACCACCTCTACACCAGTTTATTACAAATAAGGGAGGGAAACCTGAGGCCTGTAAACAGTAAATTAATATGAAACAAATATAAAGGTATGTTATCAGGCACTCGCAGGAAATAAAGAAGTAGAACACCAGACAACAGAAAAAACAACAGACATGAGTGGCTTACCCAGGATTTGAACACTGGACCTTCCGTGCGACAACCCCGCCTAGCCATGCAAGCGAATCACACTATCCGCTCTGCCATCTACGCATCATCAAAAAAATGATGTTTCAATGGCAGGTCAATAGTGCGAACCACAATACACGACACCAGAAGTCCTCCATGGGCAGTTCAGCCTATTAATGACGCAATCACTTCTGTTGTATTTCTATCAAGCAGTATAGGCCGAATCCAACAAGACCCTTAGGACCTTAATACTGTGTCCAGTAAATGATAGTAGACTAGAACAGTGAGAACAGGATAGTGGGTAGGTTTGGTATTGTACAAACATTTATTACAAATAAGGGAGGGAAACCTGAGGCCTGTAAACAGTAAATTAATATGAAACAAATATAAAGGTATGTTATCAGGCACTCGCAGGAAATAAAGAAGTAGAACACCAGACAACAGAAAAACAACAGACATGAGTGGTTTCCCTCCCTTATTTGTAATAAATGTTTGTACAATACCAAACCTACCCACTATCCTGTTCTCACTGTTCTAGTCTACTATCATTTACTGGACACAGTATTAAGGTCCTAAGGGTCTTGTTGGATTCGGCCTATACTGCTTGATAGAAATACAACAGAAGTGATTGCGTCATTAATAGGCTGAACTGCCCATGGAGGACTTCTGGTGTCGTGTATTGTGGTTCGCACTATTGACCTGCCATTGAAACATCATTTTTTGATGATGCGTAGATGGCAGAGCGGATAGTGTGATTCGCTGGCATGGCTAGGCGGGGTTGTCGCACGGAAGGTCCAGTGTTCAAATCCTGGGTAAGCCACTCATGTCTGTTGTTTTTCTGTTGTCTGGTGTTCTACTTCTTTATTTCCTGCGAGTGCCTGATAACATACCTTTATATTTGTTTCATATTAATTTACTGTTTACAGGCCTCAGGTTTCCCTCCCTTATTTGTAATAAATGTTTGTACAATACCAAACCTACCCACTATCCTGTTCTCACTGTTCTAGTCTACTATCATTTACTGGACACAGTATTAAGGTCCTAAGGGTCTTGTTGGATTCGGCCTATACTGCTTGATAGAAATACAACAGAAGTGATTGCGTCATTAATAGGCTGAACTGCCCATGGAGGACTTCTGGTGTCGTGTATTGTGGTTCGCACTATTGACCTGCCATTGAAACATCATTTTTTGATGATGCGTAGATGGCAGAGCGGATAGTGTGATTCGCTTGCATGGCTAGGCGGGGTTGTCGCACGGAAGGTCCAGTGTTCAAATCCTGGGTAAGCCACTCATGTCTGTTGTTTTTCTGTTGTTCTGGTGTTCTACTTCTTTATTTCCTGCGAGTGCCTGATAACATACCTTTATATTTGTTTCATATTAATTTACTGTTTACAGGCCTCAGGTTTCCCTCCCTTATTTGTAATAAATGTTTGTACAATACCAAACCTACCCACTATCCTGTTCTCACTGTTCTAGTCTACTATCATTTACTGGACACAGTATTAAGGTCCTAAGGGTCTTGTTGGATTCGGCCTATACTGCTTGATAGAAATACAACAGAAGTGATTGCGTCATTAATAGGCTGAACTGCCCATGGAGGACTTCTGGTGTCGTGTATTGTGGTTCGCACTATTGACCTGCCATTGAAACATCATTTTTTGATGATGCGTAGATGGCAGAGCGGATAGTGTGATTCGCTTGCATGGCTAGGCGGGGTTGTCGCACGGAAGGTCCAGTGTTCAAATCCTGGGTAAGCCACTCATGTCTGTTGTTTTTCTGTTGTCTGGTGTTCTACTTCTTTATTTCCTGCGAGTGCCTGATAACATACCTTTATATTTGTTTCATATTAATTTACCTCTACACCAGACCTGGCATTCCACTCACCCAGCCTGGAGTGGAACACCACACGCGTTGTAGGGAAACAACTTGGAGGCAGCGACCACCGGCCAGTCTTCCTAATTGTGGAAAATGAACTTGTCAAGGAGAGCAGCACTCTCTCTAGGTGGAACTACAAGAAGGCAGACTGGACAATGTACCAGCACCGTACAAGTATACTGGCTAGAGATCTGACTGTAGACAAAGACATCAATAAGCTAGTCGATGAATTCAGCAGATGCATATTACAGGCTGCTCGTGAAACAATACCTAGAGGGGCTCGTAAGCACTACAAACCATATTGGAATAGTGAACTAGAGCAGCTGCACAACGACGTGGAAACATCTCGAAAGCAGGCAGAGACCAGTCCATGCCAAGAACACCACAATAACTACCAGCAAGCTAAGGCCAAATTTCAAAGGGTCAAGTTGCAGGCCAGGCGAAGAAGCTGGAAGGAGAAAACAGAGTCCTTGAACTTCGAAAGAGATACGAGGAAACTGTGGAAGCTGGTAAAACAACTTAACGATGAAGGTACAGAGAGAAACTCAAGGATTGCTCTGTACAAAGATGGAAACATCCTCATGGGAAAACAGGCAGCTGATCACTGTGCAGACTCCTTTGCTAAAGACAACAACATCGAAGTTAGCCCAGAGAAGCAACAGGAGACTCGTGAGAAACAACAATACGCAGGACGAGATGGAACCATACCTGAAGTTATGGAGGCACCTACCACATTCAGAGAACTGGAGCTTGCAATATCCAAATTGAAAATGAGAAAGTCGCCAGGAGTTGATGGAGTGTCCAATGAAATGATTAAGAACTTGGGAACCGCAGCGAAAACAAAGCTGCTGCAGATCTTCAATATCTGTTGGAACTCAGGCAGAGTTCCACAGACCTGGAGGGAAGCAATCATGATACCACTCCTAAAACCAGGAAAAGACAGTTCCACTGCCTCCAGCTACAGACCAATCAGCCTTACAAGCTGCCTCTGCAAAACAATGGAACGTATCATCAACCTCAGGCTACAGTGGTACCTTGAAAGTGAAAACCTTCTTGTACCACAGCAGGCGGGCTTTAGGCAGTGTTATTCCACCGAAGATCAGGCAACGTACCTTTCCCAAGAGATTGAGGATGCGTTCCAAGATAAGAAACTGGTACTAGCAGCATGGATAGATCTAAGGAAAGCATTTGACAAGGTTTGGAAAGAAGGGCTTCTGAAGAAACTGAGAAATTGTAGAGTGAATGGTAAGATGTACAAATGGGTGAAAGCATACCTGCATAACAGAAGAGCCCGAGTACAACTAGATGGCCTCAAGAGTAAGAAAATTCTACTGCGTCATGGCGTCCCTCAGGGAGGGGTTCTGTCCCCCACACTTTTCCTAGTCTACATCAACGACCTGGTTGCTGAACTACCACATGGAATGAAAGTGGCAATGTACGCTGATGACCTGGTAATATGGTGCACAGATGAGCATGAAACAGTGGCCACCAAACTGCTACAAAGAGTTATAGATGCCTTAACCTCATGGGCAAATAGATGGTGTGTCAGCATCAATACAGACAAGTGCAGCACTACGCTCTTCACCCTCTCTCCCAAACAAAAAGCTGGTGTCATCAAGATAAACGAAGAGCTCCTGAGAGAAGATAAACAACCCACCTATCTCGGAGTTACATTCGATGATAGGCTGACATGGAAGCAGCACATCAACAAAGCAGCAACAAAGGCCAGGAGGAAGTTAGCCATCCTGAGAAAACTAAGTGGAACCACATGGGGAGCCAGCGGGAAAATACTTAGTAAAGTTTACCAGCAGGGCATACGACCACACCTGGAATATGGGTCAGCTGCGTGGTGCCCAGCATCAAACACCACATTACAAGAGCTAGATAAGGTGCAAAACCAGGCGCTTAGGGTCATCACGGGGGCAATGAAATCAACGCCTATAGTGAAGATGGAGAAAATGGGGAGGATACAAGCACTGAGAGAACGCAGAGACACGAAAGTGCTAACACAGGCAGAAAAGTTCCTCTGTATGCCGAGCCATCCAATGAAGGACAGATTCCAAAACCTAGCAATGGGGCGACTGAAAAGAAGCAGCTTTATCCACCAGACCAAACGATTACGTAGACAAACCTCAGACCTGCCTGAAGTTAACAGCCCCCTAAAGTCTGTGCCAGAACAAACCCCTTGGAGAGAGGAGCATGGGCTACCAGTACACATCCACACAAAAGTGAAAGGAATATTCGACATGGATGAACAGAACAGCGTGCAGCGTAGGACAGTCACTCTCAGTTTCCTGGATGATGAATACCCACAGGACCTCTGGGTCCGAGTATACACGGATGGGTCAGCACAGAATGCAGTAAAGAATGGAGGAGCAGGAGTGTACATAGAATACCCAAACAACACTAGGGATACTGTCAGAGTACCACTTACTTACTTACTTAGTCGTTCCCCTTCTACCGTGAGGTGTAGAGGTTTGGAAGAGAGAGCGCCAGACCATTCTATCAGCTGTCTTCTTCCTGGCCTGGTTCCATTCTAGTCCTCGGTCCTTCAAAGATTGTCTAATGTTGTCCTCCCAGCGGACTCTGGGTCGTCCTGGAGGTCTGGATCCCTGGCTCTTTGTTTCCCATGCTTGTCGTGGTAGCCGATCTTCTCCCATTCTGCAGACATGGCCAAACCATCTTAGTTGGGACTGTTCTATTTGGGTCTGCAGCGGATGGGATTTTAGGCCTTGACGGATCGTCTGGTTGTGGACCATGTCTCTTCTTGTTACTTCAACCACTTTCCTCAGATACCTCATTTCTGAGGTTTGGATCTGTCTTTTGTGGGTTGTAGTCATTGCCCACGACTCGCATCCATATGTCAAGACTGGGACATAGGTGGAGCGGTATACAGCCATCTTCGTTTTCTTACCAACCTCTTTCTTGCTGAGGAATCCACGATTTATGGCCTGAAAAAGTCTCCCAGCCGCTGCTTTTCGAGTGGCCAACTCTTCTTTGATGCCTACCTTTCGGTCTATAATAGCTCTGAGATATTTAAAGTGGTCGACCTGCTCCAGGACCTGTTCTCCCAACTTAATCTGATGTTTTCTTTCTTCTCGTGATATCACCATGGATTTTGTTTTAGAGCTGCTTATGACCATCCCTCTCTTCTCCAGCTCTTCCTTCCAGACTTGCAGGTTGGATTGGAGATGTGCCTCTGATTTAGCAATCAGGGCAACATCACCAGCAAATGCCAGCTCTGAAATATAGACCTGTCTCATCTTCCAGTACCCCACTGAATACTTTCTTGTTCTCTCCTTACATGCCTTGATGACATCGTCCATAAGGAGTATGAAGAGGTAAGGTGATAGGATATCACCTTGTCTTACACCAGTGGTGGTCTTGAACTCTTCTGACTTATGGTTTGCTGTCCTCACATAATTTCTGCAAGACTTGTAGAAGCTCTGTATAGCATGAATCAGAGGTGCTGGAATATTCTTCCTTGCCAAACAGTCCCAAAGTTTGCTCCAGGGGACCCTGTCAAACGCCTTTTCCAGATCTATGAAACAAAGATGGATCTCACTCTTATACTCAATGGCCTTTTCACTCAGCTGTCTGAGTGTGAAGATTAGGTCTTGAGTACTTCGGTTTGCTTGGAATCCGCACTGGACCTCATCCAATTGTGGCTCAACTAGGCGTCGGAGTCTCTGCTCTAGGATTCTAGAGTAGATTTTACCAGGGACACTGAGAAGGGATATGCCTCTATGGTTTCCACATTGTCGATTGACACCCTTTTTGAAAATTGGTGTTATGATGGCAATCTCCCAATCCTTTGGTATGGTCTTGTTGCACCATGCTGCCTGTAGGACCTTTAAGAGTAATAGGTCGCCTGATGTTCCCTCGTACTTAACCATTTCTGGTGTTATACCATCATGCCCTGCTGCTTTGCCCATCTTGATTTTCTCTAGTGCTGCCCTCAGTTCTTCCATCTTTATGTCATCTTCACCATCATTGGTTTTCTCTTCTGTGCTAGTGGTTATCATTTCTGATGCTTCACCATGCTCACCATCCAGGAGTTCTGAGAAATATTCTTTCCATCTTTCCATTACTTCCTTCGGGGCAGTAAGCAATTTGCCTTGCTTGTCCTTTATAAATTTGAGGGGGCATTGTTTTTCCTTCCTCATGTTCTTTAGGGTCTTATAGAACAATTTCTGGTTTTCTTGTGCATCTTTTCCTAGCTTTTCTCCAAATTCTTCCCAGGACTTCTGTTTTGCTGCTAGCACTTTGTTCTTTACTTCTGTTCTGAGTGTCACATATTCTCTATATTTTTCCATTTGTCCTGTTGTGTTTTTAGCTCCTAAGTATTGTTTCCATGCCATTTTCTTCTCTCTTATTTTCTCTTTGACTTCCTCTGTCCACCAAGGTGTCCTCTTTCTCTGGTTCCCAAGTCGGACTTCACCGCATGCTTCTGCAGCAGCTGTCTTTATGATATCCTTGAATTTATTCCAGAGGGTTTCCAAGTCATCAGGTCGTTCTTCTGTGTTGCTCACTGCTGTAGCAATAAGCCCTGATATCTGGTCTTAATTTCTGGCTCTCTCAGCTTGTAGGTCCTAATGCTCATTTCTCCTGCTCGTTTACTTGGTTTCTTGCGTGATGTTGGGCAGTTCCTAGGCTGAGCAACTCTTTCAGTTGTTCGTTTGATTGTTAGCAGGTAGTGATCACTTCCAATCTCTGGCCCCCTCCAGACTCTTGCATCTCGGACATATCTGAATGAGCTTCTCCGAACAATGGCATAGCTGACTTCTCATTCTTGGTTGGTTCACATCTAGTGTATGCATGTATGCGCTTATGGGGGAACTTTGTGTTTGTAATGATCAGATTCTGCTCACTGCAGAATCTAAGGAGTCGCTTTCCATTGTCATTGAGAGTATCTTCTCCATATCTTCCGATAACTCCACCCCATCTAGCTTGGTCATTTCCAACTCTGGCATTAAAATCTCCGAGCATAATAACTTCATCTAGGCAGTCATCCACTGTCCTTTGAAGCAGCTCGAAGAATTCCTCCTTGACCTCTGCTCTCTCATCCTCATTTGGCCCATAGACTATGACCAGGTTGACTATGGTTTCTCCTTCTTTTAGTTTTACAACCATAATGCGCTCCGAGACAAAGTTCCATCCCTTGATACTATCTTTTTGATTTTGGGCCACAATGCAACCCACGCCCCCTTTAGCTCTTTCAGATATGAGTACACCACTGTAGAGCAACGTGTTGCCATCGAGATCCATGACTCCTTGTCCTTTTTTTCTTCGTTTCCGTTATAGCCAGGATTTCTAGTTTTGCTTTCCTCATCTCTTCCACCAGCTCCTCTTCCTTCCCATTTATACTTCTTGTGTTCCAAGTTCCATAAGTCGTAGTCCGTAGTCCGTTCCAGTTCGTCGCCTTTAGAATCAGTCCGGTTTTCTCTCTTGTATTGCTCGTAATCATAGTTTAAGACAAACAGGTGATTGGCCTGTTGTGCCTTTGCATGGTGGAGGGGCTGCCTCCTTACGGCCTCCATGCAGGCCGCCCTCCTCCTTTTTCATCCGGGCTTGGGACCGGCATAGGCGGAGTTGTCAGAGTACCAACGGGGAAATTCTGTAACAACTATGATGCAGAAGTCCAGGCAATCAAGGTGGCAACCGAGAAACTATTGAACACCAATCTCGGTCCACAGCCTGTAGTATTCCTGACAGATGCAAGATCAGCACTCCAAGCACTTCAGTCCAGAAAATTGCCAGGCATACAAGCCCTACTTTCTGAACTGTGCAACCAGCGCAGGGTCACCATGCAGTGGATACCGTCTCATTGTGAAATACCAGGAAACGAGAGAGCAGATGGACTGGCTAAAGAAGGTGCTGCAGACGAGCAACCGGATGTACCAGTTACATACCATCAGAAGAAAAAGATGATCAAATCTATCAGAAAGCCACCAACACCAACGCAGGATGACTACCAAGCTATGAACAGATCAGAACAAATAGTCATTCTGCGCCACAGAACAGGACACAACCGACTCCGCAGTCACATGTATACAAAATTCAAGATTGGCAATTCAGGCATGTGTACATGTGGACAGGCACCCCAGACTGCGGAGCACGTACTTCAAGATTGCCCCGAATATGATATATTGAGGCAAACCCACAGGCCCAGAGAAACAACACTAGAAGCAAAACTATACGGACCTCTGTATGAACTACAAAAGACAGTGAAGTTTATACAAGAAACAACATTGCAGATATAGACAATATATTTCAAGCCAACGAAAGAAGAAGAGAAGATACAAATACCACCATTGCAAGAGCACATAGATGCTTTGTTCAGGATTCCTGCAAGGGGGTGCATGTATCACTTGTTTATTTTTCTGGTCTTATAGATCTTTGGATACCTCAAAATTATTTTAATGGTTATAAGTTAAAACTAGCATGTAACTAATGAAGAAATCATGGTAAAGTATGGTGCAATTTCTATCTCATGTCCTGAGAATAGCATCATTTCTACTGTATTCAGTTTCTTCCTTTCCATTTCCTTGAGTCTATCACCTTTTGCCCGAGCTAATCAGCTCCTCGATACACGCCGACACTTGGAAACTATAATTAAAAAAAAGCACCCTTATAAAAACTGAAGACAGATGACTGATTTTAAAATTTAAAAAAAAAAAAAAAAAAAAACTTTTGCCAAGAATCTAATGCAGAATGTTTGCTTGGAAGTCCAATGTTCACTGTCATGCCTTGGTATATTGGTGTTTTAATCACAAATATTTTATTGATTGCCTCCCTCTGTCAGCATTATGTTTGTTACTTGCTGACATACCGTCCAAATTATTAGAGAAGATACTTGTATGATTTCTCCTGGAAAAGCTACAAAATATGAACAATTTATCCCTGTGCATATATGAAACAACATCTGGAAGTATTCCAAGTACAGCACAAACACAAAATTAAGATTATATGAGAGTTGTGTTGTTTCTTTGCTTCTCTATGGTGAGGAATGCTGGAGAGTAACAAAGAAGAAAATGTCAAAATTGTCCTCTGTCCACACAATCTGCCTAAGGAAAATACTCTGAATCTTTTGGACTAATACTATCACCAACCAAGAACTGCGTACTCGGAGTACCAAGAGGACATGCACACCATCATAGCTGGCAGATGCTGGAGTTGGGTTGGCCACGTCCTCAGAAGAGACCCTGATGCTATCACAAGAACAGCTATGCTATGGAGGAAAGCGAAAAAGAGGCCAACCAAACACAACTTGGCAGAGAACTGTGGAGGCCGAGATGCAAAGAATGAACCAGAGCTTGGGCATTGCACGAAGGATGGCTGCCAACCGAGCAAAGTGAAAGCAATTTGTTGCTGCCCTACAAGGTGCCACTAGGCGTGATGGCCACTGACTGATTGGACAGCCAGCAGCTATGGATGTAAGAAGAAGATTGATGAAACTGTAGTGTGTATCTCTATGTTTTTGACATATGCTCTTATCATGTTGCACCTTTGACCTGTATGTGTTCAACCTCTCTCATATAGAATGGTATACTGTCAGCTATTCCATATGCAGTTTGCTGGATTATGCAGAATATTTCTGGTTTTACTGCTGACTATTTGCGAAGTCATGGCTACATATCCACAGGAAATACACGCAAGCTCTTCAACACACTGGGTATTTTTTCTTTTTTTTTTCTTTTGTTTGGTTTGGTTTGGTCAGATTTTAATATCTTTGTTTTTTCAGAGCTGGCATTTGCAGACGATGTTGCCCTGATTGCTAAATCAGAGGCACATCTTTAATCCAACTTGCAAGTCTGGAAGGAATAGCTGAAGAAGAGAGGCGTGGTCATCATCAGCTCCAAAACAAAAAAGATGGTGATATGAGAGGAAATAAAGGCATCTTATTATGATGGGAGAACAGGCCCTGGAGCAGGTCAACCACTTTAAGTACCTTAGAGCTGTCATAAACTGGAAGGGAGGCATCAAAGAAGAGTTGGCTACCTGAAGAGCAGCAGCTGGGAGAAATTTTCAGGCCATAAATTGAAGATTTCTCAGAAAAAGAGAAAATGGCAAGAAGATGAAGATGGCTGTGTACCTATTCCTATGATGTTCCAGCCTTGACCTATGGATTTGAGTCATGGGCAGTGACTACATCCCACAAAAGCCAGCTGCAGACGACTGAAATGAGGTATCTGAGGAAGGCAGTTGAACTAACAAGAAGAGACATGGTCCGCAACTAGATGATATGTCATAGCCTCCAAACCCAGCCCCTGCAGACCCAAGTGGAACAGTCCCAATTACGATGGTTTGACCATATTTGCAGAATGGGAGATAAGCTTCCATAACAAATATGGGAAACCAAGAGCCACGGATCCAAACCTCCAGGACGACCCAGAGTTTGCTGGGAGGACAACATTAGACAATCTCTGAAGGACCGAGGACTAGATTGGAACCAGGCCAGGAAGAAGACAGCTGATAGGATAGTATGGCACTTTCTCTGGCAAACCTCTACACCCCAGGGTAGAAGAGGAACTACTAAGGGGTAGAAGAGGAACTACTAAGTAAGTAAGAACTACAGTTCTATATGTGCATGTGCACTAGCCTTGCACATTTCTGTCTGAACTAAAGACGTGAGGAAGAAAAGAACATTAGAGTACTTGAAACTTGGTGGAGTAAGTGAAATGGATAGAAGACTTGACAGAGTAGATTGAAATAACTATAAAATTTGGTGGAGTAAGTGAAATGGATAGAAAACTTGATAGTGTAGATTTGAAATAAGTAGAAAACTTGGTACGTCAAGGCCTAAAATCCTACCTCCTGCAGACCCAGGTAGAACAGTCCCAATTAAGATGGTTTGGCCATGTCTGCAGAATGGGAGAAGATCGGATACCACGACAAGCATGGGAAACAAAGAGCCAGGGATCCAGACCCCGAGGACGACCCAGAGTCCGCTGGGAGGACAACATTAGACAATCTTTGAAGGATCGAGGACTAGAATGGAACCAGGCCAGGAGGAAGACAGCCGATAGGATAGTCTGGCGCTCTCTCTTCCAAACCTCTATACCTCACGGTAGAAGGGGAACGACTAAGTAAGTAAGTAAGAAAACTTGGTGGAGTAAGTGAAAAAAAGTAGAAAACTTGGTGGAGTAAGTGAAATGGTTAGAAAACTTGATGGCGTAGATTTGAAATAAGTAGAAAATTTGGTAGAGTAAGTGAAATGATTAGAAACTTGATAGTGTAGATTGAAATAAAAAGAAAATTTGGTGGAGTAAGTGAAATGGATAGAAAACTTGATGGTGTAAACAACTTGACAGAACAGTTAAAATGAGTTGAAAACTTGGTAGAGTAATTGTAAACTTGATAGATTTGTTAAAATGAGTACAAATCTTTCTGGATTAAGTGAAATTGACAGATAACTTGATGTAGTTGGGCAAGAAATAGAACACTTGATGAAGTATTTGAAAGGAATATACAATTTTATGTAGTAGCTAATGTACAGCTGATGACAGGAACCAGATGTGTTGGTGGAACAGAGAATAAGAAGAAGACGCTGGCATTAGTTTATACACACCCTGAGAAAAGCCTGTTGATATCATGACAAGGTAGTCCTTGTTATGCAATCCTCAAGGTAAGATAGGTAGAAGATGTTTTGAAGTAGCTATGTAGAACTGATGGAAGGAACTAGAGAGGTATCAGTGGAACAGGGGATGAGGAGAAGATGCTGGCAACAGTTAGTATAAACACTGAGAGAAAAAAACCTGTTGACAGCATGACAAGGTAGTCCTTGTTCTGGAATCCTCAGGGTATGAGAGGTAGAAGATTTTTGGAGACTCAAACTAAAAGGATAAAGAATGCAAGTAGTTAGTAGAAACACTGAGTAAACCTGATGACAGCATGACAAGGCAGTCCTTGGAATTATCAGGGTACGAGAGGTCAAAGATTTTTGGAGACTGAAATTAAAAGGATAAAGAATGCATGTTAAGATCTTGTGCAGTCGGCATAGGACAGGAGGACTTAGCGTGAGTTTGTTGAAGGTGTATGCTCCTGGGGGAGTACAAGGGTATGGATATGATGATGATGGCAGAAGATTTCATTCATTCATTTTCCTTTGTGCTCATTATGGAGCATGGAGCCACCACTGCAACTGATGCCCTTGCAGGAAAGCCTGCACCAAGCAGTCACATGTTTGCAGCTGTAGTCTCTGTGACAATTTCTTTTACATGATGAGGTTGCCAGCCTCATACACAACCTCATATTAGTTACCTTGTAGATATAACATGCCGGGGAGTGCAGTAGTCCTGTTCTTCCTTTGTCTCTTCAGAGACCCCTGGCATCTACATGAAGACCGAAGACTTAGACTTAATCATGCTCCACAGGGGGTTACAATGCCTATTGCAGTCACAACTGACCTGTTTTTTCTTTTTTGTTGCTTGTTTTTGACAGGTACTGTCTTGCCAGCAATCATGCTTGTGATTGTAGGCTTTGTTGGGTGTGACCACATTTTAGCTATGGTTTTTCTGGCCCTCTCTGTAGGGTTTGTGGGCTGCACCATCGCTGGCTATAATGTCAACCATCTGGATATTGCACCCAAATTTGCAGGTAATCTTTGTTATTATTGTCTGATTTAATTGTGTTTTCAACATTTTGGAGGTTGGTAAGTCATAAATGTTGTGAAAGAGATTGTAGATTGTTAGTGATCAATATCATGAAACAATGTCATTGCTGGAATAATTCTATGGAATTTTTTTTTTTTTTAAAAATATAAAATGTTGCCTTGTTATGGTGATGTGCGTCCCGTTCAACCTAGTCGGTTATATTAGGGCACATGTCCATATATAACAGACCTTTAGGTCTGGTAACGTTAATATGGAAATACAAATAGCCTCAAGCTTAGAAAAATATTCAAGTAGACGTCTGAGAGTGTACAAAGAATAAATGTCATGAAAGAGATTGGAGGTTGTTAATCATAAATGTTGTGAAATATATTGGAGGGTATTCATCATAAATGTCATAAAAGATATTGAAGAGTGTTTGTCATAAATGTCATGAAAGATATTGAATGATGTTTGTCATAAATGTCATGAACATAATTGGAAGGTGTTAGCCATAAATGTCGTGAAAGGGATTGGAGGGTGTTCATCATAAATGTCATGAAAGGAATTGGAGGGTATAAGTCATAAATGTTGTGAAAGGGATTGGAGGGTGTCCATCATAAATGTCATGAAAGATATTGGAGGGTGTTCATCATAAATGTCATGAAAGAGAATGGAGGGTATTCATTATAAATGTCATGAAAGAGAAAGTGGGTATTATTCATAAATATCATGAAAGATATTGGAGGGTGTTGGTCATAAATGTCATGAAAGAAAGTGGAGGATGTTAGTCATAAATGTCATGAAAGATATTGGAGGGTGTTAATTGGAGGGTGATAGTCATAAATGTCATTAAGATATTGGAGGATGTTAGTCATAAATGTCATGAAAGATATTGGAGGGTGTTAGTCATAAATGTCATGAAAGATATTGGAGGATGTTAGTCATAAATGTCATGAAAGATATTGGAGTGTGTTAGTCATAAATGTCATGAAAGATATTGGAGGGTGTTCATCATAAATGTCATGAAAGAGAATGGAAGGTATTGATTACAAATGTCATGAAAGAGATAGGTGGGTATTATTCATAAATGTCATGAAAGATATTGGAGGGTGCTAGTCATAAATGTCATGAAAGAAAGTGGAGGATGTTAGTCATAAATGTCATGAAAGATATTGGAGGATGTTAGTCATAAATGTCTTGAAAGATATTGGAGGGTGTTAGTCATAAATGTCATAAAAGATATTAGAGTGTTAGTCATAAATGTCATGAAAAATATTGGAGGGTGTTAGTCATAAATGTCTTGCCACATATCGGAGTGTGAGCTAAAAATTTCATACCAGATATTGGAGTGTGTTAGTCATAAATGTCATGAAAGATATTGGAGGGTGTTAGTCATAAATGTCATGAAAGATATTGGAGTGTGTTAGTCATAAATGTCATGAAAGATATTGGAGGGTGTTCATCATAAATGTCATGAAAGAGAATGGAAGGTATTGATTATAAATGTCATGAAAGAGATGGGTGGGTATTATTCATAAATGTCATGAAAGATATTGGAGGGTGCTAGTCATAAATGTCATGAAAGAAAGTGGAGGATGTTAGTCATAAATGTCATGAAAGATATTGGAGGATGTTAGTCATAAATGTCATGAAAGATATTGGAGTGTGTTAGTCATAAATGTCATAAAAGATATTGGAGGGTGTTCATCATAAATGTCATGAAAGAGAATGGAAGGTATTGATTATAAATGTCATGAAAGAGACGGGTGGGTATTATTCATAAATGTCATGAAAGATATTGGAGGGTGCTAGTCATAAATGTCATGAAAGAAAGTGGAGTATGTTAGTCATAAATGTCATGAAAGATATTGGAGGGTGTTAGTCATAAATGTCTTGCCAGATATCGGAGTGTGAGCTAAAAATTTCATACCAGATATTGGAGTGTGTTAGTCATAAATGTCATGAAAGATATTGGAGGGTGTAAGTCATAAATGTCATGAAAGATATTGGAGGGTGTTCATCATAAATGTCATAAAAGAGACTGGATGGTGTTCATCATAAATGTCATGATAAAAGAGACTGTAGGGTGTTCATCATAAATGTCATGAAAGAGATTGCAGGGTGTTCATCATAAATGTCATGAAAGATATTGGAGGGTGTTCATCATAAATGTCATGAAAGATATTATTGGAGAGTGTTCATCATAAATGTCAATGAAAGGAATTGGAGGACATATGTCATGAATGATATTGGAGGTTATTAAGTCATGAATGTTAGGTTTAAGGACTGCATTATGACTGGCTAAAAGGTCAACCATCTTGATATTGCACCCACCTTTACAGGTAATCTTTGTCACTGTTGTCTTATTGAAGTGATTGTTTACTAATACATATGACTGGTCCATATTGTTTTGTAGAAGTTTTTGTGGCTTAAAATTTACACAGGATGGAGTAGCTTGCCCCATGCTCAACCTTCCCTAGTAGCTTTGTGTGAATTGCATGGTAGGTTACAGTGTTACAGTTCTTTGCTCCCCTTTCCGGGCCCTGGTAATACAAAAATCAGAATCTTCAGTTCAAATGTCAAGTCTGTCCAACTGTATGGCTCTGAAACATGGAGAACACAAACAACCAAAAAGCTACAGACTTTTATGAATGGGTGCTTTGCGTAGAATAAAAGGATTAAAATGGTATGACAAGATCACTCATGTGGAACGTATGATGAGAACCAGACAAGTGTTAGTGGAATGAGAGATTAGAAGATGCTGGACATGGATTGGAAACACACTGAGGAAAGGGGTTGATAGCATTACAAGGCAGTCTGTTGTGTTGCTTTTACTTCTGTGTGGCATATAATATTAGTAGATGCATTGCTTTTACTTCAGTGTAATATAATATTAGTAGAATTGGTACTGTAGCCAAGTACAAACGAGAGGTCATTCAACACCAACGCAAACAGCAGGTAATATACACTTGAGCAAGTCACTCTTGACCACACAGACAATACTTTAATGACATGATAACATCAGCTCCATGTCCACATCATATTTGAGGATAATCAATGATAAACTTGGCCATCTACATCAAGGCCTTCATATCTTTTATACATCAATGAATAATGTAGCCGTCTGCCCATCGAAGTCGAATAAAGTCTTTTATAACGATATCGACACAAAAATGTCAGAACTGCAGTATTACAATACTTCTCTGCATATTACCAGACTCCAGCATACAATAGAAGCACACATCCTCAGATTAAATATATTTCAGGCAGCGGATATCAAATACACCTCGGAGCTCTGACACATAGGTGTAGACACCTTGGACACACAGTGAAGAATGCCCCAAAGACCGCACACTCACTTTAGTGCATGCTTACATCGTCTGCTTGCATGTAATTAACTCCGTCATATCTTTTGGTAGGCGTTGCTCCGTCTAATGTCGAATAGTTAGAGCACATAATAGCTACTAACAAGTATACCAATAGTGGTGTATAAAACAAGACGTAACACAGTCCTTGTTCTGGAATCCCCAGGGTGAGAAAGGTTGATGGACACCAAAGAACCAGTTGAATCGAGAATTGGAGACAGATATGAAGGGGATGATGATGATGACATAGAAAGGCCTTGAACTGATGGCACGGGACTGCAAGATTTGGCGTATGTTTTTTGAAGGCCTATGCTCCTTGGGGAACTGAAGAGCTATGATAAATGAAAATATATGACACATATTGTGTTGCTATTGAATGTTTATTTGTATGTAACTCAGATGTTATTCTTTTGTTATTACAGGTGTTCTTTGTGGTATAACAAATGGTGTTGCAACCATACCTGGCTTTGTTGGACCTGCTGTAGTTGGATATCTAACCAATAACAATGTAAGTTAAATAGCTGATAAATAGCATACTCTTACCAACTCTTTATATCTGTGTCAAACATGGTCCCTGGCCAAATTGCAGGCAAGGAAAATCACATTCTGTGAGATGAGATTCTTAAGACAAGCCATTAATGTTACCAGGTGTGGTGAGATGAGATGTTATAAATATTTATAGGGGACTTAGTGTACTGACTGAGATCAGCTGTGAAGGTATCTATATCTATTAAGAGTAGTGTATTATAGATAACCTTACTTGCTGCCACATATATATATCTATCTCAGTCAGAATTATTCTGGAATAGTGTGATGACTACGTTATGTGTCTAGGGTATGTGTATGATGAAGTGTAAGTCACAACAACAGACAGATAAACAATTTAATTTATTCCACTACACTTGACAACACTGTGACACTCACATACATATAACAATCTATGAGAATATCTTAACGGAGTCACTGATAACTTTTCAAATAACAATATGTATTCATTTCTGTCATGAATATATATGTGTGTCCTGATTCAAATACAAAGGAACCAGGAATCACAATCAATTTTAATTACAAGTTATGTACAGAAGGTATTAATATGAATATTGTAGTGACATATATTATTACAAATATCCTATGTGTGTCAGTTGTGTAGTAGTAATATGAGGTAATACTGGTTTTGTTTTGTTCAAGCTCTGTTGGTATTTGTCATCATGACTTCAATAGTTTGTCTTAAGGAAACTAGTATTGGAGATGTTCTCAGTTCTTGATATTAACACAATTTACTTCTCCTCTTAAGTTTATGGTACAATGTTATTTTAAGACGGGGTACATAATGTTGAGCTCAGCGGGTCACATCAGCTTATCTTGCGTGATGGCGGCAGGAAAAGACTCTTCTGCTCGAATTCTCCCCTGGGCTCAGGAGACACCTCACTGATAGCTAAATGGACCAAGGAGTATGCTGTCCGACTCTGGATTCAGCAAAGCTCTAACCAGGTGCTGCTCAATACCATCAAGACCACGGTCCCTGAAAACAAGAAGGATGTACCTTCTACTTCATAACTAACTTATACTCTCTTTTTACACTGATCACAATACATCACAAACATTGAGTTCAGAGCGTTAGGCCAACTGTCAGCTTCATCTGAAATACTTTATACCAGTATTTACCTCCTTAATGGTTACCACGCCTCTGCACTTCCAGCATTATTTCTGTCTAATCAATAATCTAGGTGTCAGTGTACTGTTTGGCCATTCCATGCAGTTTTACTTTCCTCCGACACCTTCTGTTCAGGCAGGAGCATTATAGGCTTTACATCATGTTTGCTACTGAACTACACATATATACAGGCATAAATTAACAATTCACATTCAATTTTCATTAAAAGATACTGAATGTTTCAAGCTTACCACAATTCATGGAAACAAACACAGATACGTTGATTAGCAATGAATTCTGGCACAATTACTGGCACAAATTCCCATCTGCTTATGTTCCAGGCTTTTATTTAGCAAAATATGAGCTGGCTTCAACGCACTGTTGCTTTATCAAGCTTATTTGACTAGTGGTCTCGAACTAACGCTCCTAAGTGAGTATATCAGCGAGTCTAGCCAATGGAGCCACGTTTCGACAAGTATTTGAAAAAATTTTAACTTCCTACGTCTCCCCTAGCAACGAAAGATAGTATTTATAGCCCTACCAATCGTGGTTAGTCTTTCATTTGTTGCGCTCCAATCAATTTGGAGTTTACATGGTAGGCTATTTCTGTAACGTAAGGTTTTTTCAAACACGTTATAAAAAAATTTTTATGAGCAGAAATGATTTCATGTTGTCAGGCATCCCCACTATTTTATTTTGGTTATAATTTATTAATTCCTGGACTATCTGCGTAACGTTTTACATATTCTTTGTCAGCAAGCCCTAAGGAACCCAAATATCCAAATTTAAAAGAGCTACGTGGCTGCGTTCAAAATATGCAATTTCTTCTACCTCCTGTTTCGAAGATGTGCTGTCTGGGTACTGTAATGTTTTCAAACGTAAACCCATCTATTGTTATCTTTCCTAATAAGCGTTTTTTGTGATTTTAAAACCTAACTCTGGGAAGGGTAGTGAATTTATCACTGTCCGTCCGAAAAAGTTAGTGCTTGTAGCCTAACACGCGTGATAGTAGTAATTGTGTATCGCGCGACGCGTGTTGGGGGTGGCATTAATAGCGAGACGCGTGTTTAATTTTGCATGCGTTCGGCTTTATTCGCCCCTCTCTCTTTCTATTTGAGTCCATCTGTTCGTTCGTTTTGGTAACGTAATATAATTAATGTTAGGATTAATTTAGGTCATTACGCAGTCTGCCTCTCAATGTTTTTCCAAGAAATACAGCACACGTTTCATTGAAGAAAGCGGGTCATAATACAGTAAGCTTTTACTATCAACGTGAAAGCGTTACAATTTGCAGACGAAGCAGAAAACAAGGGGGATTTCGAGTACCTTCTTTGTGACAGCACTGTTATTTTACCATTGCTCTTTTCTTTATTAATTTTATTTGTTAGGCTTCATATTTACCTAATAATTTATATATGTGGATTAGAATATTCCACGACACCTCCCCTCTTAAAACAGACATTATATGTCAGTCCTTTATTCTATATACACATAGAGAAATTTATTATTATTTCTGGGGTTTACGGTGATTCTCATCACACGGATGGCGGCTTAAAAAATCCGCTCCCAAATTGGTTTTTCCAGATATATACTCAATGCTAAAATTATATGGAGCCAAAAGTAAAGACCATCGGAGTAACCTGGAGTTCTCATGCCTAGCCTGTGCTAGAAACGATAAAGGTTTGTGGTCTGTTTGCAACTTAAATGCCTTCCCATATAGATAAATATTGAATTTCTTTATCGCCCATATTACTGCAAGACATTCTTTTTCGCTAGTTGAGTAGTTGATTTCAGCTTTATTCAACTTTCTGCTAGCATATGCCACTGGGCTTAATTTCCCATCCAATGCATCTGATTTCTGTAGTAGAGTTGCACCTAACCCAATATTACTTGCATCCGTCCTTACTATGAATTCTTGACTTAAGTCAGGTAATTTCAAAATGGGTTTACTTGTGAGCTTTTCCTTCAATTCTTGGTAAGTCATTTCACATTGTGGTGTCCATGTAATGCGATCTGGATGTCCTTTACGTGTCAATTCAGTTAACGGTGCACATATGGAATTAAAGTTTTTGATATACTTCTGGTAGAAACCACATAATGAGACAAAGGATCTCACGTCCTTCTTGGTTTGTGGTCTCGGGGCTTTCTGTAGTTTCTCTAAATTCTTTGGGTCAGGGGTCATGTTTCCCTGATAAACTGTGTGTCCCAAAAATTCCAATTCTTTACATCCAACGCAGCATTTGGTTGGTTGGGCTGTTAAATTTGCCTCCCTAAGTCGATCAAACAGCATGTTCAGAGAGTCAATGTGTTCCTCAAATGTTTCTGTTGCTATAAGGATATCATCCATAAAATTTGTTATACAGGGATTATTCAGAGGATCCAATAATTTTCTCATCATTCTAGAGAAGACACTAGGCGCATTCTTCAATCCAAATGGCAATCTATTAAACTCATAGTGTCCTTCTGAGGTACTAAAAGCTAGGTATGGTCTAACCTCAGGCTTTACTGGAATCTGATAGTATCCTTTACTCAGATCCACTTTTGAGAAATATTTAGCTTTATTTAGCCTGGCAAACAGCTGATTTGTATCCGGCAATGGATCCACCTGTCCTTCTGTAATAGCATTCAGTCTCCTGTAATCTATACAGAGTCTATGTTCTCCAGAGGGCTTCCTTAAGAGTACCACACCGGAACTATACGAAGACTCACTGTGCGAAATAATTCCTTCCTTCAATAGATAGTCTATCTCTTCCTTCAAAGCTTTCTCCTTAGCAAACGGAATCGAATATGGTTTCATACAGACAGGTGTGGAGTCTATTAGTTTCATATCATATTCCAATAGGTTTGTATGCCCTGGTCGGTCTGTTAACACCTCTGCATGATTATTTAGAACCTGTTGCACTCTCTCTTTCTGAGTTTTCGTTAAATGTGTACTGATTTTCACCTGTGCTGCTGTCTCACAGGGGTGTAATGGATATTCAAATGATGAAAGTGGTTCCTTTTTCATCTCCATGGCGATGGACAAGGTCAACAAGTGTGTCTCTTCCTGATGTTCTCTTTCCAAATATTTCTTCAGGAGATTCACATGATAGATTTTTTCTTTCCCCTTCTTATCTATCTTATAATTTGTTCTAGACACCTTCTCTAAAACTGTATATGGACCCTGCCATCCAATTTGTAACTTATTCTGACTCCCAGGCAAAAGAAGCAGTACTTTCTCTCCCCAGCCAAATTTCTGTCTTTCGCCTTCCTGTTATAATAGGCAGCATGTTTCTTCCTGGCTTGTTTCAAATTTTCATTGGCAAGTTTCCAGCCAGTTTTTAACCGAGTGGTCAGCTCATTCACATATTGGTATGAAGATGTAATGTTTTCCTCTGCCTTTTCATCAGTCCACGTTCTTAACATAGCTTCGAGTGGACCTTTTATTGGCCTTCCAAACAATAATGTTGCCGGGGCCATACCGGTTGAACTATGGGGTACCTCCCGATAAGCAAAGAGGGCGGCGTGCAGGTACTGGTCCCATGTATCTGGTTTTTCGTGTGCCAACTTTCTCAGGATCGACATCAATGTGCCGTTAAATCTTTCCACTTGGCCGTTCCCTTGGGGATGATACACACTACAATGGAAGTGTTTGGCCTGGAAGATCCTGAAAACTTCTTCAGTTAGTTTCCCCTTGAACTGAGAGCCATTATCAGTCAGGATTTGATTGGGAAAGCCTAACCTTGTGAAAATTGTGAGCAATGCCTCTGCCACATGTTTTGAATCAATCGATGACAGGGCTACTGCCTCTCCCCACATAGAACAAGTGTCCACCAGAGTCAGAATGTAGCTGTTCCTTCTCTTGGTTCGGGTGAGAGGTCCCACAAGATCCACGGCAACTCTCTCAAAGGGTGTTCCCACTATGGGCATTTCCCCCAGAGTTGCTGGTGCAGTCCAATGTTTAGGTGCTACTCGTTGGCACTCTGGACAGGATTTTACATATCGTTTGATATCTTCAGTTATTCCTGGCCAGAAATAGTGACAAGCTATTCGCTGTCCTGTTGCGCTGATTCCCATATGACCACTGAAGGGAATCGCATGCCCTAGTTCCAACACTTTAGTCCTATATGAAGTGGGAAGGACCAGCTGTCCGTGACCATTGGATTCAGATCCAGCCTTCCTATATATCAGTTTGTTCTTCATATAAAACTCTCCCTTGCCTGGAGGTGTATGAGATTTGGGCAACTTCTTGAAACATGGCTTGAGTGTTGTTTTGTCCTCAGCCTGTGCCTTCCTCATCTCATCTGGGTGAGTATTTATGGGATTATCCTCCTCCTTCTTTGACTGTGATCTGGTCTGCACTGTTGCCAATATCACAGGTCTCTTGGGATTCCCCAAGAAGACATATCTACACCCCAATATTAGAGGGTAGATTGGCTCATTTATCACTGCTGCTTTTATGATTCCTTCCACATATCGCGTTTTCACTTTTATTCGGGCGACGGGAAGTGTCATGGTAGCTACATCCTTGGTTGCAGTTTGAATCTCCACTGTTTCCGTGGTGTATTGATCGGCCTGCACCAGGTGAGAACTCACAACGGAATCGTAATCTAAACCGGTATCATATAAACATCTTATAGTGATACCATTACAGATGACATCTTCACACACTGGGGGGTGGTATGGTTCCTGTAATTCTTCAGGTTTGCCCTTCTTTTCCTTTTTCCCCGATGTCATAGCAGCAAAATGAGGAGGTTTCCTTCTACAATGGTCAGTGTCATGATTGTTCATCTTACAATTTTTACACCACCTTTTTCCTTGGTTGAAAGATTTTCTTTCATCATATTTCCTTTCATCGAATTGTGGGAATTTATTTTTATTTTCATACCGTGGCCTATCAAATTGGTGCTTACCTTTATTTTGATCCTTAGGATCAAATTTATTAAAGTTCTGTGGTGCCCTAAAGTTATCCACTTGTTTCTTTTTATTACCTGTTACCTCTGCTTGAGCTGCTTGATACCTTTCAGCAACATTTAGCAACTCATCCAGCCTCTCTGCACCTTGTTCCATGAGAAACTTTCTCAGGTCTGGAGCCATGGACTCTCTTAGTTGCTCTATAAGGACCATTTCCTTAAGATCTTGGGTTTTCCCCAGAGAAGTCCATTTCTCCAAGTATGTCTCTATTCGTGCAGAGAACTGGTGATAGGTTTCACCTGACAGTAGTTTAGCATTCCTAAATTTTTTCCTATAAAATTCTGCATTCTTTTCATACCTTAACAAAAGAGCCTGCTTTAGCATGTCATAATTTTCCTGATCACCTCTGCTCATTTTTGCAAAAACTTCATAAGCTGCCCCACGAAGTCCCTGAGATAACTTTAAGCTCCACCTTTCTCTCTCTAACCCATACGTGGTAGCTAATAGTTCATACCTATTTAGGTAGCTCTCTATATCATCGTCTTTCTCAACAAAATGATCTAAATGAAAATTCATAGCTGAGGTTGAGGCTCCTTGGCTAGCAGTGGCATCAGAGGCAAAGGGACTGGCACCATTTTCAGGAGCATGGCCCTGAAACTCAAACTCCCTTAGTCGTAACTCATGTTCCCTTTGTAATCTCTTCTCCTTTTCTGCTTCCCTTTCTGCAGCTAATTTCTTGTCTTCCCTTTCTGCAGCTAATTTCTTCTCTTCCCTTTCTGCAGCCTGTCTTCTTTCCTCGGCTTCCAATGCTTTAGCCTCTTTGTCAGCCTCAATCTGCAACCTCTTAGTCTCAGCCTCAGCCTCAAATTGTAACTTCTTAATTTCCCTTTCAGCCTCTAACTTTCTTTCGGCTTCAAACCTTCTTTCTTCGCGTTCAATAAATTTGTCACATTCCGTGGTGACATAGGCAACCATAACTTGCCCATCTAATCCTAACTCTTTTGCAGTCTGAACAGGAGCAGATCGAAATTTGGCTAGGTCCGCCATTGTCTATCAGGTAAAGTTATACAATGTCTAACCAACAATTTAATCTCTAAATATATCTAATGGACAACACAGGCACCGTGAGCTCAACCTTATTTAATTCCACCCAAGGATACCTTTTAATTCTTATATTCCCTGGAGTGAATTACCCCCAATATTTTTAATAGGGAAAGATTCAAAATCCCAAGAGCGAGACCCCAATATATGTGGTGAGATGAGATGTTATAAATATTTATAGGGGACTTAGTGTACTGACTGAGATCAGCTGTGAAGGTATCTATATCTATTAAGAGTAGTGTATTATAGATAACCTTACTTGCTGCCACATATATATATCTATCTCAGTCAGAATTATTCTGGAATAGTGTGATGACTACGTTATGTGTCTAGGGTATGTGTATGATGAAGTGTAAGTCACAACAACAGACAGATAAACAATTTAATTTATTCCACTACACTTGACAACACTGTGACACTCACATACATATAACAATCTATGAGAATATCTTAACGGAGTCACTGATAACTTTTCAAATAACAATATGTATTCATTTCTGTCATGAATATATATGTGTGTCCTGATTCAAATACAAAGGAACCAGGAATCACAATCAATTTTAATTACAAGTTATGTACAGAAGGTATTAATATGAATATTGTAGTGACATATATTATTACAAATATCCTATGTGTGTCAGTTGTGTAGTAGTAGTAATATGAGGTAATACTGGTTTTGTTTTGTTCAAGCTCTGTTGGTATTTGTCATCATGACTTCAATAGTTTGTCTTAAGGAAACTAGTATTGGAGATGTTCTCAGTTCTTGATATTAACACAATTTACTTCCCCTCTTAAGTTTATGGTACAATGTTATTTTAAGACGGGGTACATAATGTTGAGCTCAGCGGGTCACATCAGCTTATCTTGCGTGATGGCGGCAGGAAAAGACTCTTCTGCTCGAATTCTCCCCTGGGCTCAGGAGACACCTCACTGATAGCTAAATGGACCAAGGAGTATGCTGTCCGACTCTGGATTCAGCAAAGCTCTAACCAGGTGCTGCTCAATACCATCAAGACCACGGTCCCTGAAAACAAGAAGGATGTACCTTCTACTTCATAACTAACTTATACTCTCTTTTTACACTGATCACAATACATCACAAACATTGAGTTCAGAGCGTTAGGCCAACTGTCAGCTTCATCTGAAATACTTTATACCAGTATTTACCTCCTTAATGGTTACCACGCCTCTGCACTTCCAGCATTATTTCTGTCTAATCAATAATCTAGGTGTCAGTGTACTGTTTGGCCATTCCATGCAGTTTTACTTTCCTCCGACACCTTCTGTTCAGGCGGGAGCATTATAGGCTTTACATCATGTTTGCTACTGAACTACACATATATACAGGCATAAATTAACAATTCACATTCAATTTTCATTAAAAGATACTGAATGTTTCAAGCTTACCACAATTCATGGAAACAAACACAGATACGTTGATTAGCAATGAATTCTGGCACAATTACTGGCACAAATTCCCATCTGCTTATGTTCCAGGCTTTTATTTAGCAAAATATGAGCTGGCTTCAACGCACTGTTGCTTTATCAAGCTTATTTGACTAGTGGTCTCGAACTAACGCTCCTAAGTGAGTATATCAGCGAGTCTAGCCAATGGAGCCACGTTTCGACAAGTATTTGAAAAAATTTTAACTTCCTACGTCTCCCCTAGCAACGAAAGATAGTATTTATAGCCCTACCAATCGTGGTTAGTCTTTCATTTGTTGCGCTCCAATCAATTTGGAGTTTACATGGTAGGCTATTTCTGTAACGTAAGGTTTTTTCAAACACGTTATAAAAAAAATTTTTATGAGCAGAAATGATTTCATGTTGTCAGGCATCCCCACTATTTTATTTTGGTTATAATTTATTAATTCCTGGACTATCTGCGTAACGTTTTACATATTCTTTGTCAGCAAGCCCTAAGGAACCCAAATATCCAAATTTAAAAGAGCTACGTGGCTGCGTTCAAAATATGCAATTTCTTCTACCTCCTGTTTCGAAGATGTGCTGTCTGGGTACTGTAATGTTTTCAAACGTAAACCCATCTATTGTTATCTTTCCTAATAAGCGTTTTTTGTGATTTTAAAACCTAACTCTGGGAAGGGTAGTGAATTTATCACTGTCCGTCCGAAAAAGTTAGTGCTTGTAGCCTAACACGCGTGATAGTAGTAATTGTGTATCGCGCGACGCGTGTTGGGGGTGGCATTAATAGCGAGACGCGTGTTTAATTTTGCATGCGTTCGGCTTTATTCGCCCTTCTCTCTTTCTATTTGAGTCCATCTGTTCGTTCGTTTTGGTAACGTAATATAATTAATGTTAGGATTAATGTAGGTCATTACGCAGTCTGCCTCTCAATGTTTTTCCAAGAAATACAGCACACGTTTCATTGAAGAAAGCGGGTCATAATACAGTAAGCTTTTACTATCAACGTGAAAGCGTTACAATTTGCAGACGAAGCAGAAAACAAGGGGGATTTCGAGTACCTTCTTTGTGACAGCACTGTTATTTTACCATTGCTCTTTTCTTTATTAATTTTATTTGTTAGGCTTCATATTTACCTAATAATTTATATATGTGGATTAGAATATTCCACGACATCAGGAAAGAAAATGAGGACATCAGAAAATTTTTAGGAACTACATCTTGCATCAGGTACAAAGGGAGATAAAAAAATTAAGTGGTTTGGCCATCTCATAAGAATGGAGTCCTATAAATAACTTCGACACCAGTAGATCAGATTTCAGAGCACGGGGAGATCCAAGAGGTAGATGGCTAGACAACAACACGGGCTCACAGCAGCCAATGTGACATACTTGGCTCAAGTACACAAACTTCAGCTCCCCACTATGCTTTACAGCATCAGTAGAACGAACATGTAAAAGTAAAGTAACAATGTAAGTAGGTCTTCTTTGTCAGACACTGACACCCTCTAAATTAAACTTCAGTGTGTCTGAAGGAAATGTCCAAATTATCCTCTTTCCACACGACCTGCCTAGGGAGAATTCTGTGAATTTTTTCGCTGAATGCCAACTCCACCCAGGAACTGCTCACACAGTGCAGCCAAAAAGATATATGCGCAATCATTGCAGGCAGACGCTGGAACTGGGTTGGCCATGTCCTCAGTAGAGACCCTGACACCATCACAAGAACTGCTATGCTATAGACCCCGGAAGGACAGTGAAAGAGAGCCAGACCAATTAAAGGCTTTGCCGTGTGTCGCTAGCACTTTTAACTGCTTAACAAATCAGATGTTCAGGTTCTATTTTAAAAACAAAAAGATATATTTAAGACATATTCTACACTTTTGTTTTGATCTTCCAAAATTCTTTCTTTTTAAAGGAAGATTTACTTTTAATGTACTTCCTCCTTTCAGGAAACCCGGCATCAGTGGCAGATCATCTTCTATATCACTGCTGCCATCTATATTACTGGTGCCATCATCTTTATCATCTTTGCCAAAGGGGAGGAGATGCCCTGGTCACGGGCTGTGCCGAAAGAAAGTGACATTACTGTGATCATTCCACCACCATCACAGAGAAGTGAAAGCACTATCCCTGTTAATGGTGACCCTCCTCCAGCATACACAGAGTAATGAACACAACTAGATCGCACTGTTAACATTTGGTGATTCCAGATAAAAAGCTGTATTTATTGGTTTTTGTTACTGTTGGTGGTATAATGGCAATCTGTGAACCTGTTTTGGTGATAGTAAACTTGTCAGATATTCAGGGTGTCACAAAAGTCCATTCTTTTAAATTAAAAAAATACATTTATTTAATGTTATTTATCACCATCATCATCATCACCCTTCAGTTCCTCCAGGAGCATAGGCCTTCAACAAACGTCTGCCAAGTCTTCCTGTCCCATGTCATCAGCTCAAGGTCTTTCTATGTCTCCTTCATCCCCTTCACGTCTGTCTCCAGTTGTTCATTGGTCTCCCTGTACCTATCTTACCCTGGAGGTTCCAGAATAAGGACTGTCTGGTAAAGCTATCAACAGATTTCCTCAGTGTGTCTCCTATCCATTGCCAGCTTCTTCATCTCATCTCTCGTGCCACTGGCACTTATCTGGTTCTTGTCGTCAGTGCCACATTAGTTCCACTCACTTCAGTCCTTCTGTTCTAAGTCAAGCATCCATTTATGAAAGTCTGCAGCTTTTTGGTTGTTCTTTTTAATTGTTCTCCAGGTTTCAGGGCTATACGATAGGGCTGACTTGACATTTGAATTGAACTTTTTTCATAGAGGTGTTTAAACTGAGCTCCTTGTACTTTCATACGTACATCTATCTACCTTTGTAGATTGGTGATAGTACAATATGTTGTCATTGATTTTTTTACATTCCTTTATAAAACTAATGAGAATAGTATTAATGTGATATTCCGTGTGAGAACAGACTTTTGGGACACCCTGAATGTAAATGTATGTGATGCCACTGTCTCATTACCTAGAAATAGTACACATCAATTGATTGGTAATGTGGGTGTGTGTACATGCTGTGTGGGGTTGGTAATGTGGGTGTGTGTACTTGCTGTGTGAGGTATGTCATCATCATTTTCCTTTTCGCTCCTTATGTAGCATGGAGCCACCACTGTTGCTGGGTCCCCCTCGCAGGAAGCCTGCGTCAAGCATTGACATGCTTCTGTAGCCATTCATTTTCCATGATGAGGTTTCCAGCCTCATGCACAAACATTTATTAATCGCCTTGAATGACAGACAGCTCAAATATTTTGGCCATATAAAAAGACATGACGCCTTGCTGAAGGCCATAATTGGAGGCAGAGTTGGAGGAAGACAGCGCTACAAGTCGGAAGATAAAATCAAGAGATGGACGGAGTGCATATCAAGACAAAAGACAGAAGACGTTGGAGATGCATAGCAGCAGTCAACCTCCGTTGTTGCGATGATGATGATGATGATGATGACGACATGATATGGTGTGTGTGTATTTATTTTTTTTGGGTGCTCATTTAGGACAGGGTATCCACAAAGTCACACATTGACTGGGAAAAGAATTAATATCACTTATTTGTCATTTGTTGCAAATGTATTGTATCCATCTCAGTAGATGTGTTTCTTTGAATGACTTTCAACATGTCTTAGATGTTTGAACTGGTTTTGCTTTGATCTCATTGAGATATACCAAATGTGTCACTTTTGCCAAACAGACTAACAGGATACACCATATGTGTCACTTTTGCCAAATAGACTAACAGGATACCAAACGTGTCACTATTACCAAACAAACTCACAGTTTTAAAAATATTCTTCTTCTTCAAGTACCATACCTGGTGGCATAGGTGATCATGTCTCTCCACAACTTCTTGTCTTTAGTACTATTTATCAATTCTGTTTTTGACTTCTTTCCATGTCATGATGTCAGACTGTCCAGTAACTTCTCTCGTTCTCATACTCTGTCTCTAAAAAACAGTACAAATTCAACGTGGGATTAGTTGCATCCACATATAAAAATGATGTTGGGGCATTTTTATAAGAGAAATAACATGATTAGTGGGAACAAAAATTATGTTAACTATTTTTCTTTTCAGGCGTGACTTTATGAGTGTGTATATGTATGTATGTGTGTGTGTGTATATGATGATTGAAAAATCACAAATTTTTACCCACAGTAGGGACACTGGATATGGATAGGGGAGAGATGCTGAAAACAATTAATGATCGCCTGTTAGAGAGTGACACTGCAATAGATGAATCATCAAAGTTAAGATTTTTGGAATTTGTCATCAAACGTAAGACTAGCAGAGACGGACGTATGAGAGCATGCGTCCGTCGTGTATACAACCTGCAATCTGCAGGAACAGTTAGCATTCACACTCTTCAACATATACTGAGGGAGACTGAGCACCTATGGGTTTGCCCAGAGTGCAATGATGTTGATTCTGTTCAACAATGATAGTAACAATACTTATTTTTAAGGGGTGAAGTGGCAGTGCCATTTTAAGTCAAATTAGGACAAAAATGAAAATTGGGTTTTTCTATATTCTGATAACTTAATATCTCGTGTATCTAAATAAATCAAAATCATTGGACAGAACCTATTCATGTGGCCGTGGATCGTATTTGAAGGTTCGGACCACTGCCCTTTCAGTAGATAGTGTGTTGTAAAGTAAATACTAGAAACTTCCTTCACTCAGACTGACTCTACTTTTTCTTCATACCCACTGTTGATCAATCGATACCACTCAAAAAACAGCAGTGAAAATATCAATGGTGGAACTTTATTAACATACGTTGATAACTGAGTAAAAATGGTATGCCCAACCTTTCTCTTCAAGGTTGGCAGTCTTGCAAAATACAATCTTCAGTTTCAAACAATCTCAGTATTCATTTTTCACATACATTTGCTTGTCTTCTTACTATTACTTGTCCCAGCTATAGAACCTGTCATATATACTGAAGCACATTAAAAACATTAGTTGGAAAATAACAAAATCATTGGAGAACAAGCTGAATACATTCGAGAACAAATGTCTTAGAAAACTCATGAACATCAGTTGGAAAGAATTCAAGACTAATCGGCAAATAAGAGAAGACTCTAGGCAGAAATATGTCTCCGACTATATAAGGAAAAGACGATGGTCATATATCGGTCATGTCCTACGAATGCAAAACAACAGAATACCACTACAGGCGCTCACTTGGGTTCCTGAGGGTAAGCGGAAAAAAAGGAAGACCAAAAGAAACACTCAGAAGAACAATAATAAGAGAAGGAAGAACGTTGGGCCTAAATAATGTGCAAGAGCTAAGAGGAGTGGCGTCACAACGAACAACCTGGAGAGCACTGGTTTCTGCCTTATGCGCCGTGTTTGGCGCTTAAAGAATTTATTATTATTATTATTACATTAAAAACGCACCACTATTATATATACCGATGCCGAGAAGCTGGCAAAAAAAAGTGTGGGAATGGATTTTCCCCGTATTTGCCATGAGGTAGAGAGCGAATGGCTGCTGGAATGGAAAGTGCAAGATTCAACCCATGGGTGTGTGTACAGACTACATGAAAACGATGAAAGTTTCACGTGCAACACGATTCTCAACAGCTATGACCCTGAAAATGTGTACGCGTTGTGGCAGTATACTCGGTATAAAAAGGCCGTTGAGACAAAACACCCAGTACATGTGCTTGAAATGCCACGACTATCTGAAAACGACCGCCAACGAGCCATTGGTATGTTGGAGACCGGAATGAGCTCGCGGGCCATTGCCAGAAGGATGAATTGCCACCACAGCACTATTGTACGTCTCAATGAACGTTACGGAACCACTGGCAGTGCCCGGGATAGACTTCGGAGTGGCCAACCAC
The DNA here is from genome assembly GCA_024509875.1 of Oreohelix idahoensis. Classification (NCBI taxonomy): domain Eukaryota; kingdom Metazoa; phylum Mollusca; class Gastropoda; order Stylommatophora; family Oreohelicidae; genus Oreohelix; species Oreohelix idahoensis. Next base: position 20,436 of record JAMPIV010008198.1, on the reverse strand, counting down.
GAGTTACTACCCCTGCGCAAGATCGTCATATTGTGCTGAGTCACCTAAGGAATTGACTCTCCCGGCAAGTCAAACAGCAAGAGCAATAGTGGGTAGACATGGGCAAGTCTCTCGAATGACAGTCATACGACGACTCAGAGATACAGGCCTTACTGCAAGACGACCTTATGTTGGGCCAAACTTGACTCACAGACATCGTCAGCAGCGCCTGCAATGGGCAGAGCAACATATCAGATGGACTAGACTGCAGTGGAATGCTGTCCTATTCACAGAAGAGAACAGATTCAACATATCCTTTGCAGATGGACGTATGCGGATTTAGCGACAGTGTGAAGAGCGCTTTGCAGATTGCTGTGTCAACCGATTTCGAGGTGGCAGTATTCACATTTGGGGAGGATTCAGTTTTCACCATCGCTTGCCTCTTCACATCTTCCGTGGAAATGTTAATGCTGTGACATATCGAGATGAGGTTCTGGATGCACTGGTTGCTCCTGCGTTCACAATTTATCCAGACTTGCAGCTTCTCCAGCAGGATAACGCACGTGTATTTTTTTGTATTTTTGGTTTTCTCCCTTGCCTGCACAGAATGCAATGAATTTCATAACAATCAAATGTACAAAGTAATGACCAGCATGGATTCATAGGAAAATGAATAAAGATTCCAAATATGTAAACTTGTACACACTTATATTTACATTTCACACTCTGTTCTTGGATTATACAGGTGGTGTGTTTTTAATGTGCTTCAGTATATTTATTCAGACAGAACTTCCTGTCGTTCTTCTGTTTATGTTTCTTTTCCCATGTTTCTTGTTATATCTCTATACGAGAAACTGGCCTTAACCGCCAGGGCTGTCACTTTTACCAAGATTTCCTCTGTTTACTGTCCTCTGCTCAGACCTGGTCTGCTGAGCCACATACGCAGTAAATAATCAAAATGTCAAAACGTACCTGTTTTGTTTCTTCATTTGAAATACACTTTTTCTTACACACACACTTTGGTGCTCCGAATATATCTTATACAACAATATAAAATCTTACGCTGTACGTTCAATATCTAACTACACACTTGAGAGCAACACCTTTCCCCTGCCTACACTTAGCGCGTCTCTCACCAGACTCTGTCAAAACCCCGTTCTAACATTCTTCGTTCATGCCTAACATGTGTTTACCCATCTTGACTTTCTCGTGCATAATTTTTTTCCTCAACTCACTCAAACCTGTAAGGGACTTAATTCTAAGTTATTTCCCTTAAGACAAAGCCTAATCTTACACATCTTATCTCCCTTCATTAACGACAAATAATCTGCAACCAAACCCATCCATACCATTTTTCTACATTCTTTCTCTCTATCAAAACCAAACCACCGTTCACACATCTCCCCCCCCCTTAAAAAAAAATTTCTCTCACAGAGAAAATTTCCCGAAAAATCTCCACTCACTCTCTTCCTTCCCTCTTCTACTACCAATTCCATCCCTCTCTTCACCAACCTCTGTCCCAATGAGACCCACCATTCTCCACTTCTAATCAACCTCACTCATCTTCCTGTCTACAATTTCCATTTCATAGTATACATTTTCCATCCTGGAACTGTTTTCATAGTATACATTTTACTGAATACAAGTTTTCATATAATACATTTTACTGAATACAACTCTTTTCATGTTACAACTTGTACATAATGCAATTCCTTTCATATTACACCTTGTCGTTTGCTCCTTTACGACTCTTACTAGACCTTTCTAACTTCATTAGTCATTTACCATCCCTTTTATCTCTACTCCCAAGTTTATTATCCCGCCTACGCGAATTATCTTGAATTTCTGCCTATCTCATTAATCGTTCTACTTAGTTGCATCTTTTTCCTACGTTATCTACATTTCATTTCCATCTTCCCTTGTGGTTAAAAGAAACCCGTAACCATATACAATGTGTACTGTTTCCTCAACATAATTATTCTCTCCTCTATTCTCATTTCCTTAGTTTTTCTATCTCTCATTATTCTTCCTTATTATCTCCCTATAACCTCCATTTCTTATACTTGGAGAAACCTCGCTTCCCACAAAGTCTTCACCAGACTCTGGCAACTGCCGAAAAACAAAAATCTGCATCCTCCTCAACTCCGTTGTCAGCTCCCTCTAGATTATCACTTCTAATTATCCAATTTTCTCCACGATCATATTGCCAATTCTCATTTGTATCATAGCTGTTCCCATCACTTTCAGGTTTTCTCCTGACACCGAGGTAAGTGTATTTTGTGACTTTCTGTATTGAGCTACGCCTCGTATCTGTTTATAAAGTCCAAACCTAATAAGGCTTACAGTAGCCCCTGAGTCTACCAATGCTCTATATCTCCGTCCGTGTATTTCGACAATACATGAGCAAGGGTCTGGTTTATGAGCTAGCTCGATTGCTGTTGCTACTTGTCTTCTTTTAGGGATACGTTGTTTTCTTTCTTGTTTTTCAATTTCATTTATTTGTATTTTCTTGTCTTTGACTCCTCTCCTGATGTCTCCAACAAAATTCCTCAAATCTATTCTAGTTCTTCTCCTATTCACGCTGTCCCAATGTCCTGATCCATAGTTGCTGTTGAAAGTCGGGAGTGTCCTGTCCCTGTTATTCCATGTTCTATTATGTCCCTGTTTATATTGATATTGGTTACATTTCCATTTCCCAATTTCGCGATCTGTACATATGTTTCTCCTTTCATATTTGTTCCTATTTATAACTGAACCACCCCAATTCATCTTCCTATTCCTGTATTCTTGACATGTCTTTTGTAGCCATCCTTTCTTGTCAAACCAACTTGCAGGATGGTGTACTCTGGCCCATTGTCTATGGTATGGTTGTTGGTTATACCTAACATGTGCCCTTCCTATCATGTTCACTTGTGGTTGCCTTCCACTTATTGTATCATATATCCTTTCTCCGTCTTGTCATGTGGTTGTACTATCTCTCTGATGGGTCTCCCTCTCTTGGTATTTATTTCATTCCCGTCTCTATTCTTTTCCGAATGGTTGTAATATTGTTGTCCATTGTGTTGTCTACTATGTTTCGGGTTAAAGGTCTCAACTCTCCTTACTGAGTGCTGCGGCTCTAGTGGCCTATAGTTACACGCAAAGGCTTTATGTCCCAGCCTATTGCAAGCATAACACACGATTGGCTCGCGGTCTACCTGTCTTGACCTATAAAACGTTTCCATTCCTCTCCCTCGTCTTTCTATCCTTCTTTGTTGACAATGTCCTATCTCCATAGGTTCTTCCTGTGTTTCTTCACATGGAACCACTCTACCAAGCCTGAGGTCCAATCTTCTTCTAAGGTTCTCTTCGGCTGTGGCAAGTGCAATGGCCTGTGACAAGTTTTGTGGGTCCTTCCTGAGGAGATGTAATTTAATTGGTATCCCATTCAACCCATCGACTAACTGTTTTTCCACCTCTTGCTGGTTAATTTGTTGCCCCAAGAAAACTTCTTCCGCTAGGTTTAACAACCTGTCGCTGAACATTTGAATGGGTTCCTCTGCTTGTTGTTGTATGCTCCTCAGCAGCGGCCACGCATACGATGCATCCGTAATTTGTGCATACCTTCTTATTAGTTCTTTCTTAAAATCTTCCCATGTCTCATCTGGGACAGTGTCAAACCTGCGTCTTATAAAATCTACTACTAACCCGCATGAGGAAAGATATGCAACTTGTTTGTACTCACCTTGGTCCATATTGACCGAAGTGCAATATCTTTGTATCTCGAGCAACCATTTTCTACATAAAGTAGGATTCCCTGAATATGGTGTTATACTGTTCCAGATATTCTGGAACTTACTTTCATTTCTAATGGCAGTCATAGCCTTGGCTACCTGCTCAAGAGCAGCCACATTGGGATCCAAACCCACCGTAAGTTGTTGTTGTTGTTGCATCTTGTCTTGACCTGCAAGTGTTAGTGTTAATAGAAACACCTGTAAAAAAATTAATATAAATCTCTTGGTTGACCTGTAAGAGAATTATTAACCAATATCTGTGTACAATACTTATAATTCTTATGAGTTACAAAACAATTATCAATCTAATTCTCATAATTTAACTGACTACACTAATAATTAACTTAATTTGTTTCTAAATGTTTATGTGTTACATAATCTGTTTTCCTTGATTGGGATACACACTTGCTCCTCCAGTATTTCAGAATTAATCAACACAATTTTTGTCTTATACGGCTGTATACTATTATTTTTGCGCGTTGGGCCTGTTGATCATTCAGATTGTTATCTCATGCATGAGTGCCTGTATTCTGACGGTTGTCGGATGATGTAGACTGTTTTGTTCTTTATTCTTCTTGTGCACTTGTCCTTCGTGATGTCTTGACTTCTGTGTTGTCTTGCTTTATTTCTTCAGCTCGCAGGATTCCTTCGATTTGTATCTTCTTAATGAACTTGACCTTCGTGATGCTTTGGATAGACTTCGTTGTTTTTGATGTCGCTTCACTTTACTTGACTTCTGTTTTGTCTTGATTTGTTTTTTCGCTCGCAGGATTCTTTCTTTCTGTGTAATCTCTTCTTAGGGAACTTGACCTTCTTTCTGTCTGTAGTCTTTTAAATCTCTATCTTGTATAGGGTTAGGTGCACCAAAATACTCTGTGACCGTTTTAGTGCTAGATACGAAAATATTTGACGCAACCGTACCTAATATGTGATGCCGAAACTGACATCTGAGTGTAGTCTGTCTTTCTTTATAAGAGTTTCTTGAACTATCATTGAGTTATAAAAGTTTCTTGAGCTATTCTAGTGTAGGGCTGGTTACTCGCACCATTAGTTACCCTGTTATCTGTTGTCTTTGCTACTGCCTACTGTAGGGCTGGTCACGGGCACCATGAATATCTGTCGACGAGGATGGGATTCGAATCGTGTAGGGCTACTGCCCTTTCCCAGTAGCTAGTGTGTTGTAAAGTAAATACTAGAAACTTCCTTCACTCAGACTGACTCTACTTTTTCTTCATACCCACTGTTGATCAATCGATACCACTCAAAAAACAGCAGTGAAAATATCAATGGTGGAACTTTATTAACATACGTTGATAACTGAGTAAAAATGGTATGCCCAACCTTTCTCTTCAAGGTTGGCAGTCTTGCAAAATACAATCTTCAGTTTCAAACAATCTCAGTATCCATTTTTCACATACATTTGCTTGTCTTCTTACTATTACTTGTCCCAGCTATAGAACCTGTCATATATTTATTCAGACAGAACTTCCTGTTGTTCTTCTGTTTATGTTTCTTTTCCCATGTTTCTTGTTATATCTCTATACGAGAAACTGGCCTTAACCGCCAGGGCTGTCACTTTTACCAAGATTTCCTCTGTTTACTGTCCTCTGCTCAGACCTGGTCTGCTGAGCCACATACGCAGTAAATAATCAAAATATCAAAACGTACCTGTTTTGTTTCTTCATTTGAAATACACTTTTTCTTACACACACACTTTGGTGCTCCGAATATATCTTATACAACAATATAAAATCTTACGCTGTACGTTCAATATCTAACTACACACTTGAGAGCAACACCTTTCCCCTGCCTACACTTAGCGCGTCTCTCACCAGACTCTGTCAAAACCCCGTTCTAACATTCTTCGTTCATGCCTAACATGTGTTTACCCATCTCGACTTTCTCGTGCATAATTTTTTTCCTCAACTCACTCAAACCTGTAAGGGACTTAATTCTAAGTTATTTCCCTTAAGACAAAGCCTAATCTTACACATCTTATCTCCCTTCATTAACGACAAATAATCTGCAACCAAACCCATCCATACCATTTTTCTACATTCTTTCTCTCTATCAAAACCAAACCACCGTTCACATTCAAAGGAGGTGAATTTTACTTACTTACCGGTACTTAGTCGTTCCCCGTCTACCGTGAGGTGTAGAGGTTTGGAAGAGAGAGCGCCAGACTATCCTATCGGCTGTCGCCTTTAGAATCAGTCCAGTTTTCTCTCTTGTATTGCTAGTAATCGTGATTTAAAGCAAACAGGTGATTGGCCTGTTGTGCCTTTGCATGGTGGAGGGGCTGCCTCCTTACGGCCTCCATGCAGGCCGCCCTCCTCCTTTTTCATCCGGGCTTGGGACCGGCATAGGCGGAGTTGGTGAATTTTGATTTTGTAAATTGTATTTTCTTCAGAAATTGTTTTTTTTTTTTTTTTATGAAGAAAACCATGGATTTCTCATAACATTGTTTTATGTCACTAATTTTTTTGCTTATTTCATAGTCAGTCAGCATGAGATTTGGTACAGACACTAATTTTCTTGCTTATTTCATAGTCAGCATGAGATTTGGTACAGACACTAATTTTCTTGCTTATTTCATAGTCAGTCAGCATGAGATTTGGTACAGACACTAATTTTCTTGCTTATTTCATAGTCAGTCAGCATGAGATTTGGTACAGACACTAATTTTCTTGCTTATTTCGTAGTCAGTCAGCATGAGATTTGGTACAGACACTAATTTTCTTGCTTATTTCGTAGTCAGTCGGCATGAGATTTGGTACAGATACTTTCTACTGGAAACTAAAACTGTTTTTCAGATCCGATTTCTGATATCTGAACAAAATTTTGATTTATTGAAAATAATGTAAAATTTTGAAAAATGTGTTACTATTTTTAGAAACTAACTTTAAAGTACCGTATCTCAGAATCTACTAAATTTGTGAAAAATCTAATGTGGCATATGTTTTAAAATACAATGGTAAGTACTCATTTCAACTTTAGTGCTCATAACTCAACTAATGACAAAGCATTAATTAGTCAATTGAAATATAGGTTTAAAATCCAATATGGCTGCTGTTTCCATGGCAACAAAGATCATTATACCATAAAATATGCTGGTATGCATAGCTGTTACTGTTGTAAGTTAACCCTGTGCATTTGTGTCAAAATCCTGCAGTATATTTTATGAAAATATTTCTCTGTAGCCCCTCCCCTTTGGGTCGGAGTGGCTAAGAGGTATGGTGTCTGCCTCGAGCTCTAGATGTACCAGGTTCGATTCCCAGTTGAGGGAATATAATTTATGGAAATTTTTATTTCAGAAAGTGTAGTCTTAATGATGTCATACTCTCCCATGGTCTCTTGAGTAGTGAGATCGGATGCCTAGCCTTCTCGGATAAGGGCAAAAAAATAGGAGGTCCCGTGTGCAAGTTGCGCACATTAAAAATCCCATGGCAGTTGAAAATCATAAAGAGTAGGCGTATCAGGCTGCTGCCCTGGCAAAATTTAAAAATTAGAAACCTATCCACCACAAAAATATTTATAGAATGTGTGATTCCTATATACACACATTGGGATTCTCGCCGGTGCTATGGAGTTTGTGCACTGTTCTGAGATCCTCCTTGTGTGATCTAAGGGAGGAGATCGGAGCACTGATGGAGTTGTCCATGTGCATTGAAAATAATCCTTCAAACCAAACCAAACCTCTCCTTAAATTATTTCTGCATTCCTATCCTATTTATTTGAAACAAACATCCTTCCTTCTCTCTCACTCACACTTACTTAATCTAACTTGGTCCCAAACTGCTTCTCGTGTAAATATTTGGAAGGAAATCACAATTTAGTACAATTGTATATAGTGGCAACATTGCTGAGTTTTTTTCTTTGTTTTGTTTTTTATTTATATTTTATTCCCACAGTAATGTTATGTGATGCAGTTAATAATTTTCCAAAGTTTTTAAAAATATTGTTAATGTTGATGACATGGATTATGTGATTTACACACTCAGGTTTCCAATGGAGTATCACGTCTCAGCAACATTATTCTAGCTTAAATTATTCTTCAACACGTTGCACAAGTAGTAAGGGAGGTAATATCTTATAGGTGTGCATGAAATAGATTTTAGATATATGTAACATTTCTTTGAGTCATCATCATAGATATACAGGTCTGTAATCTTTTATCAGAAACTCATAGCAGGTGTGTTGGAATTTGGAATTTTTCGGATTTCAGAACAGTAGTACAGTACATTTAGCTTATATTACAGTATCGTCCTAGCAGGGTCTGTAATAATGCACTGCAGAGCAAATGCAGTTTTCCTATTTGTCATTATGGTCATCACAACAACCTGACTTTCTGCTTCTTTTAAGCCATATGCAGCGCTAGTTCCCACACCGTATTATTCAGTAACATGCCACACAGACATGCTGTGATAAAGCTTCGGCAATATTATAATTATCAGTAATGAGAGATGCTTCCTTTTCTTATCCTCGCTGTTGCCCATTTGGATATCAGCAGCTTTTTTTGACATTTTCACAGTGAAATTTAACTATAAAAAAAATAAACATTTAAGAGTTGCAGGCGTACGTGTGGCTGGTGGTAGTGTGAGACTCAACTGACAGCTCTGTGATTGAAAGTTATGCAATGCTCTGGCACTTACATCTACTTGTTTAATGGTTTTTGTGCATGCGCTAGCAAGGCAGTGTAAGTACCTGAGCAGGAAACATGATGCAACAGATGTTGAACACCTGCTTAGGTTATGTAGTGCACACAGGTGATGCCGGACGAAAAAACTGTCAGTTTTGAGAGCTGTTCTAATTTTGGAATATCAGATAAAAGGTTGTGAACTTCAACACTCATTTACTGAGATTACGTTTACATACATACATAACATTTTTCATGGCAGATTAGAATACCTAATATATTTTCAGACCAGGTTTACATTAGAGTTTTTCACGACAAGTTTACAAACATACTGATGTTTTTTCAAGGCCAGTTTATTATGGTTAATACATAAGCATAGACTTCACCATGCTATATTTTTTTTAACTAATGCACAATGTATTATATTTTGTTTGTAATTTATCCTATAATGTGACATGCTTACATATTGCAATGAGTATTTTAGAAGACAGATCTATTGGCAGTGTTGATTTGCTTTCACCCTTCCTTATTATCAACATTTTCTTTTGCACTCCTTACAGAGCATAGAGCCCCACTGCCGTGGGTCCCCTGGCAAGAAGCCTGTACCAAGCAGTCACATGCTGTTTTAGTGGTAGTTTCTGAGGCAATGTTTTTGTTTACATGATGAGGTTGCTAGCCCCATACACAACCTCATGTTGGTTACCTTGTATGACATACCCGAGGGTGCAGTAATCAAGTTCTTTGTTTAACTCTTCAGAGACCCCTGGGAACTGCACAGGACATGACTCTTACAAGGCAATGTTTTGTCTTTTCTGTCAGGGATTCTGCCCATCATTTTCTTCCTGTGATTAAGAATGTTAACTGTCCAACTATTTTTGTAATGCTGAACACCTAATATCCATCATTAGATTTGATTTGCCAGCAAGGTTTGGGAGTGATCTAGGACAGTGCTTCTTAACCTTTTAGAAGTCCTGCAACCCTTTACAGCATCTTAAGAAGCCTCGTGCCCCCTTTCAGCATCTTAACTCTTTGACTCCGGAACAGCGCTCAGAGCGTTGGTCAGATTTGACACCCGTGCCAAAACAACCCTCTGAGAGTTGTTTTTAGTATACCACAAATTTAAATTACGGCACAGGGTGGAAAATAATTCTGGAGTCAAAGAGTTAAGAAGCATCACACCCCATAATCGTCTAAAACGCAAAATATACCAGAAATGCAAAAGAAATAAAAAGTTTTGAGAAAACGTTATTTACAAAGTGTGTCTAAGGTTCGTTATTTAATTCATGTTAGTGTTCAATTTTGTACAAATATATGTATTATACAGTGTTTATACTGATTCAATTCGGAAATATCTGGCCTGTCTTGCACCCCCAGAAGATGGGTCTCACATCCCCAGAAGATGGGTCTCGCATCCCCAGAAGATGGGTCTCGCACCCCCAGGGGTGCATGCATCCCTGGTTAAGAAGCGCTGGTCTATGACTAAAACCGATACCTTACCTGACAGGACTGAGCTTCTCCTTACTATCTTCTGTTTCGTTGTCAGTCTCAAAGCTGAGAGTGGAGTATGGGGGAAAATGTGACACACAAATTAGTGAAGATGGAGAATTGACATAGGTGTAATGTGTGCAATATTGTGAAGTTTCATGTATATTTTTTCATGAGACCAGTTGTACTTGGTAAATTTATATGTAAAAATTAAGTTTTCCGGGTTCCAAATCTATGGGCAGGGCACTGAAACTGTTTGAAGCTTCTTGATTTACAAGTGTGGAAATGCCTGTGTAATTTGTTTGCTTGTGTGTGTATATACAAGAGTGAGTGATTGAGAGTGTGTGAGTGAGGTGGAAAATGTAGGGAGGTGAAAGTGTTTGTGAGAGTGAGTAAACTTGTGAGTGATTATGTAAATTAGTGTGTGTGAATAAGAGAAAGACGTCATGGCCTCAAAACCGAGCCGCTGCAGACCCAAGTGGAACACTCCCATTTACAATAGTTTGGCCACGTCTGCAGAATGGAAGATTTAGCTACCTCGACAAAAATGGGAAACCAAGAGCCAGGGATCCAAACCTCCAGCACGGCCCAGAGTTCGCAGGGAGGATAACATTAGACAATCTCTGAAGGACTGAGGACTAGACTGGAACCATCTTCTTCTTCTTTGATCCTTAGCCGCCGACCGTCAAAGCAGTCAGTGGCCACCACGCCTAGTGGCGTCTTGTAGGGCAACAACAAATTGATTCCACTTTGCTCGGTCGGCAGCCATCCTTCGTACAGTGCCCCAACTCTGGTTCATTCTTTGCATCTCAGCCTCCACAGTCCTCCGCCAGGTTGTTTTTGGTCGGCCTCTCTTTCGTTTTCCTTCAGGGGTCCAAAGCATAGCTGTTCTTGTGATGGCATCAGGGTCTCTTCTGAGGACATGGCCAACCCAGCTCCAGCGTCTGCCAGCTATGATGGTGTGCATGTCCTCTTGCTTGCTCCGAGTAAGCATCTCAGACTCCGGATGTCCGTCCCGCAGCAAAGTTTGTTTATTCGTTGTTGTTTCCGTAACTTCAATTTTTTTTTTAACATAGACAGGGGTGTCAGCCCTATGCTAAAACCCCCAACCTGGAGGACCAGGGTGTCTGCTTTAGTCTGACCCCTGCCCGCGCAAACCTGTCCAGCTTGGTAGAACCTTCCAGGAGTAAAACTCCCGCTGGCATAGCTCTGGGGGTAATCAGGGTACGCAAACCACCATACCTCGACAAGGTATTGACACCGGTGATGGCAGAGACTGGAACCGTGCCAGAAGGAAAACAGCTATAGGATGGTATGGTGTTCTCTCTGGTAAACCTCTACATCCCAGGGTAGAAGTGGATTGACTAAGTAAATAAGTAAGTAAGAATAAGAGAAAGAAGAAGAAGGACAATCTCATTACTTTTTGTTAGCTGTCCAGTGTATACTTAACATTCTTCTCCAAAACCAAATCTCTGTGGCCTACAGGGATTTTTCTAGTTTGTTTACCGATTTCCCATGGCTTGCTTCCATATGACAGGACAGGTCTATGTGACAGTGGAGAGTTCTTACTTCCATTGACAAAGATTTGTTGCTGAAAATATGTTTTATTTTATGGAGATATAGGCCGGGCTTTGAAGTTTTTTGATTTATGTGTGTGAAAATGCTGGTGCAATTTGTATGTAAATGTGTGAGAGTGAATAATAAGGAATGTGCGAGTGAGATGGAAAATGGAAGGAGTGAGTAAATTTGAGAGTGGTTATGTAAATTATTGAGAGTGAATAAGAGAAACTGAGAGAGGCAGAAAAATATGGGATTAGCAAGTTCATCAGATATGAGCATGTGCTGAACTCCTTCCTTTCTCTCTGCCGAAACCTAGGTGGTCATCACCTTTGAACTCCTCATAGGCCTTCATCAGACTAATGCCAAGTCTTCCTGTCCCGTGCCATCAGTTCAAGGTCTTTAGTCAGCAACACAAACTCCATTCGGTTTTTTCTGTGTTGCATCATGGACTTCCTTGCAAGAAGACCTTCTGCTGCCTTGGATGGCTGAGTTCTGTTTTCTTTAGTTGACCTGTCCGTTTTGTATGTTGAAGTTTTTGTGGTTTTGACATTTCTGTAGGATGGAGTGACCAGCCCCATGTTCAACCCACCTTATTCGCCTTTAATGACGGGTAGGAGTTCACAGTGTTACAATTCTTTTCTCCTCAGCCTCTACAGTTCTCAGCCATGTTGTTTTTTGCTTGGCCTCCATAGCATAGCAGTTTCTCATGATGGTATTGTGGGTTCTTCTTAGGACAAGGCCGACCCAATTCTAGTATCTACCCACTAAGGTAATGTGCATATCTTTTTGTTTGTTTTGAGTAAGTGATGGTGTTCGGCCAAAAAATTCAAAGAATTTTCGGTAGGCAGGTTGTGGTTCATAAAATTACACAATTTTTATCATTTATTTTTACCGGACAAGACTCAAGTTTTTTTTCAGTCTGAAAGCAAGGTCAAGTACTTATTCTTATTGACATACTGAGGTAGTACTTATTATACCATTGTTTATTTATAAGCTCTGCACACATAAGCAAGTGTGATGATGTGAGATTCCTGCACGTAGTTCCCATTGGTTTCAGAGGAGACAAAGAATAGTAATACTGCTCCCTCACCCATGTTGTAAAAGACAACTGATATGAGGTTGTGTATGGGGACCGGCAACCTCATCACGTTAAACATATTGTTGTAGAAACCATCACTGCAAACGCTTGTGCTTTGGCATCTGCTTCCTCAAGGGGGGGGGCCATCTGTATTGGTGTCCTCATGATCCATAGAAGATGATGACGGGAGATTTCCAGCAATATCAGTTACTTCATTGCTCATATCTGAACCTTGTATGGTACTAATGTAGACCATAACATAATTATGCTATTGTTCTTTGCAAAGCTCGACCTTAAAATTACTTATGGGATGATTTGAGATTTTGTGTGAATGTGTTAACCAGGTGTTATGTATTTAAGTCCAAGCACAAAATATGGCAAGTAGTGAACATATGAAGGATTCAGATTTTCTGTATGCTTGTTTTAAAATTTGTTTGCTTTTGTTACTTGAGGATTGGGGTCAGTATAAACCCATTTAATTTATTAAATTTGTTTATTTACCATGTTATTTGAAGATTTAGGGTCAATGTGAATCTATTGAATTTACTGAAATAATTTATTCACCTTGTTATTTGAAGATTTGGGGTCAATGTGACTATTGAATTCACTGAAATAGTTTATTTACCTTGTTATTTGAAGATTTGGGGTCAAAGTGAATCTATTGAATTTACTGAAATAGTTTATTTACCTTGTTATTTGAAGATTTGGGGTCAAAGTGAATCTATTGAATTTACTGAAATAGTTTATTCACTTTGTTATTTGAAGATTTTTTAAGGTCAGTCCGGTTTTTTTCTCTATATTTTCTTTAAATCAAATTTTAAGATAGACGGGTGATTGGCCCGTTGTGTATTTGCAAGGAGGAGGGGCTGTCTTCTTAAGGCCTCCATGGATGCCGTTTGGCAGGTTCGTGGTTTTACCTGCTATTTCCTTAGATGCATGAAGCACTCCTCACTTTTTCAGCACAGGCATGGGACCAGTCTAGGCGAAGTTTTGAAATTGTTTAATCACTACATTACTTGATGATTGGGGTCAATATTAATACATTTAATTTATTGAAATTGTGTATTTATCATGTTATTTGAAGATTTGAGGGTCAAAATAAATCTTTTTAAATTTTTTAAATTATTTTTTCACCACGTTACTTGAGGATTGGGGTCAGTATGAATCAGTTTAATGTATTGAAAGTGGTTGGTCTCCATATGCTCTGTATTCTTCCAACGTCAGTACTGTTTGATGCATTAAAACAAATTTTTTTTTGCATAAGTGATTTTACAGATGTGATTTTAGATGTTTATATTTGTCAAGAATTTTTTATTCAACAGTTAAATTATATAACTGAGATGCCTTGTACCAGTCAGTTGAAGTGAATTCCTTAATGTATACCTTACCCAGTTAATGTATAACCTTTTTTTTGTACCGCAGTGAAGGTAATATATAACTCTGTCAGTCTATACTGCACTCTGTTTATTGAACAGCCAGGTGTTTTTCCATAGTCAGTTAGTGTATACTCCAGTCTTTATGCCAGTTTAATGAATAGCCCAGTTCTTGTAAAATACTCACTTTATTTATACTCCAGTCTTTATTTGTGCAATCCTCTTCTTCTTCCTTTTGAGCTTCTACAGTCACCACTCCAGCTAGTTCCCTTGCAGGAAGCCTGCACCAAGTAGCGAGGAAGAGAACTGGCCACCCCAACGTAGTATAGTGAAGTCTCTAGCTCTCCATTTCCCCATGGCAGTATCCGCTACGGGACTGACTACCTTTACCTTTAGCAGAAGGTAAAAGCAAGGTCGGATTAAGCCAAGAAGGGCCTCTGGCTTTTTGGTGTTTGGGCCCACCTTCAACTAATAAGCAATAATTTTAATATTTTTTTCAAACCTCTTAGCATAATTGTTTTAACTTATACACAGGCCCCCAGGAGCTCCGGGCCCCTCGGCTTCAGCCTACTTAGCCTAATGGATAATCTGGCCCTGGGTAATAGTAATGGTCGTAATATAGAGTGGTTGAAAATTCACTTCCTATTTTTAAATTGTTATTTTTTCACTTGTATCCAGTTAACTGAAATCACATTGTATATTGCACATTTTATTACATAAAATGCGATGCCACATTAACATTACAACTGACCATGAGATCAATTGTGTTCAGTAGTGGTGGGTACTGCAGCAACTTGTTTTACACAGCGAAGTTGCCAGCCCCATGCAGATGTCTCATATTAGCCACCTTGTACGACAAGTCTCTGTCTCTTCAGAGACCACAGGGTGGGCTGCAATACTCAATTAATATTTAATCTTGTCTTTGTTTTTCTAGCATTCAATCAATGTATAAATCTTGTTTTTGTCCTTATTAAACCCCGTTTATAAATTTATCTATATATTTGTTATAACAGTTAATGTATAATCCTAGCTGTGCCTTCACAACACTCATTAAATTATAACCTTGTCGTTGCACAAGAGTCACTTAATATATAACCTTGTTGGGTACAACATTCAGTAATTGTATACTGTTTTTCTCTGTGCCTCATTTCACTGAAAGAGGTCAGTGCACAAAGGAACCTTATTATTCCTGTTCAGTCAATCGATCAATATCCTTCAGCTCGCCAAGGAGCATAGGCCTTCAAGAAACACATGCTGAGTCCTCCTTATTTTATTAGGCATTTATACTGGTAGTCAATACTTACCTATTATCACAATTACTTTTCATCATTCATCACCCTTCGTATGCCCCAAGGGGTGTAGGCCTTCAACAAACGTATATCAGGCCTTCAACAAACGTATGTCAGGCCTTCAACAAATGTATGTCAGGCCTTCAACAAACGTATGTCAGGCCTTCAACAAACGTATGTCAGGCCTTCAACAAACGTATGTCACGTCTGCTGAGACCGTGCCGTCAGATCAAGGTCTTTCCATCTCTTCTTCATCATTTTTATTCCTGCCTCCAGTTCTCTTCTCCATCTCCATGTGTTCTTCAGTCTGCCTCTACTACCCTGGGGATTTCAGAACAAGGACTGCCCTGCAATGCTATCAACAGGTTTCCTCAATGTATGTGTCCAGTCCTTCACCAGTATCATCTTCTCATCTCCTATTCCATTGGCACCTGTTTAGCTCTTGTCACCAGTATTTTTTTTATATTAGAATGCAACAATGTTCTTTTTTGGGCATATTATGACAAGAGAAAGCTGTAGTCTGTTGTGACAGCTGGAAAGACCGCAGGAAAAAAAAGATATAGAGGACGACAAAGAGAGGAGATAGTGGACCGTTTAACATCATAGCATAGGAAGAAATCAACAACAGAATTGATAAACAGTGCTGGGGACAGGAAGTTGTGAAGCGCCATGATCACCTATGCCATCTATCATGGTACTTGAAACAGAAGAATACATTCATGTATTGTATAACCCTGGGTATCCCATCAGTTCTTTACACTAACTTCTTCGTGACTAAATTTTGCAAGAACCAGTTCATCATACTGAGTTCACTGTAAACCTAACTTCCTCACATGCCAAATTTGTGGCAAGCCAAATTCATAATATGCCAGATTCATCACAAGTCAAATTCTTTTTTTTTTTAAATTTAAATAAAATATTCAGTTATATTAAGGTGCATGTCCACATGTAAAAGACCGTGCTGTCTGGTTAATTTGTTTAGTTTACAAGTCTAATTCATCATCTGCCCACAGTGTGGGAAATGTAATTAGCAAGTGAAATATTTTGCAGTATTAGTTATTAAGTGGTACCAGGTTCGATTCCCAGTAGAGGGAATATAATTTATGGAAATTTTTTTCAGAACCGGTGGTCCTAATGATGTCATGCTCCCCCCTGGTCTCCTGGGTAGGGAGATAGGATACCTAGCCTTCTCGGATAAGGGCGAATAAGTAGAAGGTCCCACAGTTGGAAATTGTAAAGAGTAGGCCTTAAGGCTGCTGCCCTGGCAAAATTTAAAAATTAGAAACCTACCCACCACAAACAAATATTTATAGAATGTGTGATTCCTATATACACACATTTAATGTAAATTTGATTAAAATGTGAATTTTGGGTATGAGAAGTAGAACTTGTTATTTCTATATTTTAAATATGCACAAGTGAAACAACAGTAAGTGTCTGTGTTAGAGTCGTTTTCTTGGGTAAACACCGCTGACCAGAGGATGTCGCTGGTGTCGAAATGTCAACGATCTAACACGGGCGATTCTACTAGCTTGAAAATAAAACGCGAATGTCTTTCCACTGGAATGTGAACTCCTGGAACTTTAATAACAATCGGGCACACCAACAAGTGCCAATACTGGTATGGACGAACTCGTTATGTCGACTTGCAACAACATTTTATTTGGACGAAATACGTGGACGAGCAAAGACAGGAAAACAGTACTTGCATCAATGGATTCACAGTTCAAAACATATGGCTCATATTTATAAATTACATTACTTGCAGTATCCAAGTTCATTCAATGATCTAACGGTTTGACCTTGCGTCGCCGAACAAAACTTCTAAGGTCATCCGTACAACAAATCTTCGTATGTCTATTTCAACCCTGTACTGTAACATTGCCCCTGGTACATATTGATTCTGGTACCTTCCAACATTATAGATCACTGCATACATTCTGTCTGAGAAGACAACATAAAGTTAATTACAATACTTGATTCATCTCTCTCTTGATCGCCGTGTCACGTATGACGGCGCTCCACTAATTCATATCAATTAGTGGAACTGACGGAGCATTAAAATCCTTTAAAACATTAGGATGGCTTCAGTGCAGCATCGGGTTGATCCATTATAACCCCTTAACGAGAAGGGACAAGCTAGATGCCAACGCCGGATACAGTCACTAAAAATCATAAAATTATATTCAATTATAACAACGCCTGGTTCTGACTTACGTAGGGAGTAAGCCGACAGTGGCTTCTATTCAGAAGTCATGTCCCAGAAATACACTAGCCCCAAATGATGGGTACACAATAAGAAAATCAACAGACTCCATGTCTGGATATGAGATGCGGCTTGCTTCATACACGCTTCTACGTCATCTGGCTTGTTTGGATACAAGCGCGCCCGAATTACCATACACCAAATTGTGCATATGCGTGCGTGACAGATGACATTTACTAACACTAACACCGACATAAGTTGGTGCGTAAAGTTGGACCACATATTAAACAAATAAGGCTGGGTGGGCTGGAGCATGACGCTCTCATGTTTCAGTCCCAAAACTGGGTAACTGTGCTGCAAGAGGAAAGCACTGTAACTGCTTAGTCTATCAGACACTCAGTATTTTAGCTCATGCTCCAGGCTACCTACTGTAAACTTGGGTACCTAACTGTGCTCTTGCATTAGGGAAGGCAAAGGCAGTGAGGAAGCGAGCTGGTCACCCTACCTCATAAAGCTGAGACCTAATATCTTCATCATCATCAGCTGCCATCTCCACAGCAAAGGTCGGCTGCAATGGATCCCCAACATTTTCTGCCTCTTGTCTTGATGGTGCACTCTGATAGACTCATTCCTGTCTCTTGTCTTGATGGTGCACTCTGATAGACTCGTTCTTGTCTTGATGGTGCACTCTGATAGACTCATTCCTGTCTCTTGTCTTGATGGTGCACTCTGATAGACTCATTCCTGTCTCTTGTCTTGATGGTGCACTCTGATAGACTCGTTCTTGTCTTGATGGTGCACTCTGATAGACTCATTCCTGTCTCTTGTCTTGATGGTGCACTCTGATAGACTCGTTCCTGTCTCTTGTCTTGATGGTGCACTCTGATAGACTCTTTCCTTTCTCTTGTCTTGATGGTGCACTCTGATAGACTCGTTCCTGTCTCTTGTCTTGATGGTGCACTCTGATAGACTCGTTCCTGTCTCTTGTCTTGATGGTGCACTCTGATAGACTTGTTCCTGTCTCTTGTCTTGATGGTGCACTCTGATAGACTCATTCCTGTCTCTTGTCTTGATGGTGCACTCTGATAGACTCTTTCCTGTCTCTTGTCTTGATGGTGCACTCTGATAGACTCTTTCCTGTCTCTTGTCTTGATGGTGCACTCTGATAGACTCGTTCCTGTCTCTTGTCTTGATGGTGCACTCTGATAGACTCTTTCCTGTCTCTTGTCTTGATGGTGCACTCTGATAGACTTTTTCCTGCCTCTTGTCTTGATGGTGCACTCTGATAGACTCTTTCCTGTCTCTTGTCTTGATGTTGCACTCTGATAGACTCTTTCCTGCCTCTTGTCTTGATGGTGCACACTGATAGACTCTTTCATGCCTCTTGTCTTGATGGTGCACTCTAATAGACTCTTTCCTGCCTCTTGTCTTGATGGTGCACTCTGATAGACTCTTTCCTGCCTCTTGTCTTGATGGTGCACTCTGATAGACTCTTTCCTGCCTCTTGTCTTGATGGTGCACTCTGATAGACTCTTTCCTGTCTCTTGTCTTGATGGTGCGCTCTGATAGACTCTTTCTTGTCTCTTGTCTTGATGGTGCACTCTGATAGACTCTTTCCTGTCTCATGTCTTGATGGTGCATTCCAAAAGACTTTTTCCTGTCTCTTGTCTTGATGGTGCACTCTGATAGACTCTTTCCTGTCTCTTGTCTTGATGGTGCACTCTGATAGGCTCTTTCCTGTCCATCTATTGACATTAACTTCCCACCTATAGCGCTGTCTTCCCCTTGCACGTTTGTCTTCAACTCTGCCTTCTATTACGGTCTTCTGCAAGGTGTTATTTCTTTTTACATGGCCAAAATATTTTAGCTGTCTAATTTTGATCTATTCATTAACTCTCTTTTCATTCCTAAGTATTCTAGGACCTCTTTATTTGTTTTCTTCTTTTTCCATGATATGTGCCCCATTCTTCTACATATCAACAGCTCAAAGGCCTAAATTCCTTCCACTAATTGCTTGTTCATTGTCCATGTTTCTGCACCATACAATAATGAAAAATATATATAACATTTGATGATTCTCAAAGAATTTGTCATTTATTTGTTTAGTTATTAGTATCTGTTTCATGTTATTGAATGTAGCTTTGGCCATTCCTATTCTCTTCTTGATTTCTGTTTCACATCTGCCATCTTCTGTTATTATATGACTAAGATATGAGAAAGTCTTGTTCAAACATTTATAACACATAAGGAAGGGAAACCCGAGGCCTGTAAACAGTAAATAAATATTAGACAAACATAAAGTATACTGAAGACCAAAAGAAACGCACATATTAATTGTTCTGATTTTCAGACAAATAAAATAAAAAAATCAAGTTTAAATCGTCTTTAAACACAACTTTAGCAATGCAAGACGATACTGCACGTGGAAAATTTGTGCTGCGGTGAGTTGTTTACGGCGTAGATGAGCAAACGCTCAGAATAAAAATTCGTTACAGTTCGTGCATTTCATGATTTTTTCATGCACGACTTTTGGTTGTCTGTTGTTCACCCAATTCTCTATAAAACGCGCGTAGAACCCATAAAAATTTCACACAGCAAAACGATGCCTAGACTGAAGTGTCCCAGGCATTTCAAGTTCACCATACCTCGATTTATCGTCTATTGCATCGAAACCAAACAACAGGGACCATCACCGACCGACCCCGGTCTGGCACTCCACGCGTTACGACATACAGGCAAGACAGGGCCATTCGGCGCACTCATGAGCGAGACCGCTTCATGCCCGCTATAGCCACAGCCAGAATAACCATTGGAACTCGTGGCAACGCCATCAGTGGTTAAACCGTGCGCAGGAGGTTAAGGGAAGCTCGGCTCATATGCCATAGACCCTACACCGGACAGATCCTCACAGCTCAACACCGGCAGGCACGATTGGATTGGGCTCTCAACCGTGGCTATCTAGGGCGTCAAAGTTGGCGAGACGTGGTCTTTTCCGACGAAAGTCGGTTCTGCACCCACCACAACGACGGCCGAATTCGAATTTACAGACGACCAGGA
>JAMPIV010008197.1:47500-51340 GCA_024509875.1 Oreohelix idahoensis | reverse complement strand
CCATTGTGTTATTATGTGTCCTTTCTTCTTCTTCTTCTGCGTTCGTTTTGAAAAGGACGTTGGTTACGTTGTGTCGCTGTATACAGCGTAGCTGCGATATTTGCGCCTTTCGGTCCGACACATCCGTTTTCAGCATGGCATTTTTGAGACCGGGTTTGCCTTCCCTCTTCGATCCCTACTCTCTCAGCCAGACTGCAGTGATGCAGCCTGTTTCCAGGACCACCACTTGTAGGTGGAGTTAGGGTCTTGGTCAGCTCTATTTCACTGACCCTGATGCAAGCAGTCAAGCTATGAGTCGCTGACTGCATTCATCTCGTTTGCAGCGTCTTCGGTCCCTTATGTGTCCAATAATGAGAATCCTTTAACTTGTTTCCGTATATTTACATTTATCTATGTTTGCTGAATATATATTTCACGTTACACCGATATTGTTGATCAGAATCGACATCATTGCACCCGGGGAAACCCATAGGTGCTCAGTCTCCTTCAGTACATGTCGAAGAGTGTAAATGGTAACTGTTCCTGTACCTCGCTGGTTTTAAACACGACGGGTGCATCCTCTCATATGTCCATCTCTGCTAGCCTTACGTTTGATGCCAAATTCCAACAGTCTTAACCTTGATGATTCATCTATTGCAGTGTCATTCTCTAACAGGCGATCATTAATTGTTCTCAGTATCTCTCCCTTATCCATATCCAGTGTCCCCACTGTGGGTGCTCTTGATGCTAGTCTGTCAGCTCTCTCACTACCGCATACCCCTGCATGACCAGGACAGTAGATCCACACACGTTAGAGCAAACATGTTTGTATTTGTTTTGGTATGTTTGTTTAATTTTCTTTGTTAAATTGCACTTTCAATGGTCAGCAAAATTTCCGCACTGCAACACCCTGTTATATTTAGTTTCAGTGTGTTGGCCTTTTCAGACGTGTGAAAGTAAAATGGGAGGCAATAATTTATGTGTGCCAGGGAAAATAACCTAAATACAAATATTATCAGAATTTCAGTGAAACAATTTCGTTTATTATGTAAATATCTCAAATAATAAACAAAGAATAATACCTATTGATTTAAGTTATTTATAATATTATTCATTTCTTACTATTAAGTTTGTTTGTTTAATAAATATTATTAAAAATATTGCATGTGCACAACATATAATGATGGACAACGGTCTAATATAGTGTCATTTTCTAAATGCATATATAAGACATGAAAACAGTGACAACTTGTTTATGTCTACTATATGCATTTAGATGTCAAATACAAAACGAACTAAAAATACCAGTAAATAAAAAACTACTCCGGCTCAGACTAGGAACCGGCTATTTTAGAATAGAGGAACCCATCTGTGAAGAATGTTATGAACCTAATACAACTAACTCTTCTTAATGGAAAGCAAGAAATACGACCATCACAGACAAAATATAAAAGACTATTGTAATAACTGCAAAATAGAACTTAATGTAGACAATCTAATGGCCATCAAGCCCCCACTAGCAGTACAAAAGTAAGTAAAACAATATATCATCAAAACAAAAGCTTACTTACTAAGTCGTTCCCCTTCTACCATGAGATGTAGAGATTTGTAAGAGAGAGCGCCATACTATTCTATCGGCTGTCTTCCTCCTGGCTTGGTTCCATTCTAGTCCTCGGTCCTTCAAAGACTGTCTAATGTTGTCCTCCCAGCGGACTCTGGGTCGTCCTGGGGGTCTGGATCCTTGGCTCTTTGTTTCCCATGCTTGTCGTGGTAGCCGATCTTCTCCCATTCTGCAGACATGACCACACCATCTCTGTTGGGACTGTTCTACTTGGGTCTGCAGGGGTTAGGTTTTTAGGCCTTGACGTATCGTCTGGTTGCGGACCATGTCTCTTCTTGTTACTTCAACCACCTTCCTCAGATACCTCATTTGGACCATGGATTTTGTTTAGAGCTGCTTATGATCACCCCTCTCTTCTTCAGCTCTTCCTTCCAGACTTGCAGGTTGGATTGAAGATGTGCGTCTGATTTAGCAATCAGGGCAACATCATCAGCAAATGCCAGCTCTGAAATACAGACCTGTGTCATCTTCCAGTACCCCACTGAATACTTTCTTGTTCTCTCCTTACATGGCTTGATGACATCGTCCATGAGGAGTATGAAAAGATAAGGTGGCAGGATATCACCTTGTCTTATACCACTGGTGGTCCTGAATTCTTCTGACCTATGGTTTGGCGTTTCCACATAATTTCTGCAAGACGTGTAGAAGCTCTGTATAGCATGAATCAGAGGTGCTGGAATGTGCTTCCTTGCCAAACAGTCCCAGAGTTTGCTCCAGGGGACCCTGTCAAATGCTTTTTCCAGATCTAAGAAGTAAAGATGGATCTCACTCTTATACTCAAGAGCCTTTTTCACTTAACTGTCTGAGTGTGAAGATTAGGTCTTGAGTACTTCTATTTGCTCGGAAACCACACTGGACCTCATCCATTTGTGGCTCAGCTAGGCGTCTGAGCCTCTGCTCCAGGATTCTAGAGTAGATTTTACAAGGGACACTTATGCCTCTGTGGTTTCCACATTGTCGGTTGTCACCCTTTTTGAAAATCGGTGTTATTATGACAATCTTTCAATCCTTTGGTATGGTCTTGTTGCACCAAGCTGCCTGTAGGACCCTTAAGAGTAATAGGTCACCTGCTGCTCCCATGTACTTAACCATTTCTGGTGTTACGCCATCATGTCCTGCTGTTTTGCCCATCTTGATTTTCTCCAGTGCTGCCTTCAGTTCTTCCATCTTTATGTCATCTTCATCACCATTGGTTTTCTCTTCTACGCTAGTGGTTATCATTTCTGATGCTTGACCTTGCTCACCATCAAGGAGTTCTGAAAAATATTCTTTCCATCTTTCCATTACTTCTTTTGGGGCAGTAAGCAATTTGCCTTGCTTGTCCTTTATAAATTTGAGAGGGCATTGTTTTTCCTTCCTCGTGTTCTTTAGGGTCTTATAGAACAATTTCTGGTTTTCTTGTGCATCTTTTTCTAGCTTTTTTCCAAATTCTTCCCAGGACTTCTGTTTTGCTGCTATCACCTTGTTCTTTGCTTCTGTTCTGAATATCATACGAGTATATTCTCTTTTTTTCTCTGTTTTTCATGCTGTGTTTTTAGCTCCTAAGTATTATTTTCATGCCTTTTTCTTCCCTCTTATTTTCTCTTTGACTTCCTCTGTCCACCAAGGTGTCCTCTTTCTCTTGTTCCCAAGTCGGACTTCACCACATGCTACTTCAGCAGCTGTCTTTATGATGTCCTTGAATTTAAGTCAGAGGGTTTCCAGGTCATCAGGTTGTTGTTCTGTGTTTCTCACTGCTGTAGCAATAAGCCCCTGATATCTGGTTTTAACTTCTGGCTCTCTCACCTTGTAGGTCTTAATGCTTGTTTCCCCTGTTCATTTACTTAGCTTCTTGCGTGATGTTGTGCAGTTCCTAGGTCGAGTAGCTCTTTCAGTTGTTCTTTTAATTGTTAACAAGTAGTAGTCACTTCCAATCTCTGGCCCCCTCCACACTATAGCATCCCGGACATATTTGAACACTCCACACTCTAGCATCCCGGACATATTTGAACCCTCCACACTCTAGCATCCCGGACATATTTGAATGAGCTCTTCCTAACACAAAAGCAACAAACTAAAAGACGAGAGCAGGAAAGGCCCCCCCACACATACCTATATATATATATATATTATATATATATATTCTGAAAGAAGCTCATAGCGAACAAAGCTATCTCAGCGGAAAGAAATAACACAATCCAGTAGAAAAAAAAAAGAGAGATAAATAAACTACAAACCAATATTAAAATCATGCCAGCATA
>JAMPIV010008197.1:0-42500 GCA_024509875.1 Oreohelix idahoensis | reverse complement strand
GATCGATGCGCCAAGTTCGCCAAGCCGCTGCACTGAGCTTTTGTTGATTATTGTTGTTGTTGCACAAGGGCTGAAAATAGAACAAAAACATCGGGGAACATAGACGATCACCTAGCTCAGTGGTTCTCAGCGTGAGTCATGTTGCCCCACCCCCACCCCGGGTGCCATCCCATATTTCTAGGGGGCCACAGTAAGATGGTAAAGTACCTTTTTTCCAGCTAACAGACACTATGGGAAGGGGGGGGGGGGGAAAGGGGGAGTGCACAGAGGTCAATGAGGCTCAGAGACAGGGTCATCAGCAAAAAAAGATTGAGAACCCCTGACCTAGAGAACCCCTGACCTAGAGAACCCCTAACCTAGAGAACCGCTGACCTAGAGAACCTCTGACCTTGAGAACCCCTGACCTAGAGAACCACTGACCTAGAGAACCCCTGACCTAGAGAACCCCTGACCTATAGAAACCCTGACCTATAGAACCCCTGACCTACAGAACCCCTGACCTAGAGAACCCCTGACCTAGAGAACCCCTGAGCTAGAGAACCCTTGACCTAGAGAACCCCTGACCTAGAGAACCCCTGACCTAGAGAACCCCTGACCTAGAAAACCCCTGACCTACAGAACCCCTGACCTAGAGAACCCCTGACATACAGAACCCCTGACATACAGAACCGCTGACCTAGAGAACCCCTGACCTAGAGAACCCCTGACCTAGAGAACCCCTGACCTAGAGAACCCCTGACCTAGAGAACCCCCGACCTAGAGAACCCCTGACCTAGAGAACCCCTGACCAAGAGAACCCCTGACCTACAGAACCCCTGACCTACAGAACCCCTGACCTACAGAACCCCTGACCTAGCCCATTCAGCACAGTGATGACAGAGGCGTGGACGACACAAACTGTTATAAGTAATGTCGTCTGGAGCGCCCGACTGGCTTTATGGTCAGGGCGCTGGCCTCTCCGCGGCAAAGTTACCGAGTTCCGGGATAGAAACCTGGTACCGTCATGCTCCAGTTTACTTGGTTGTAAATGGGTACCTCACTCTGGTCGTGAGTTGTGGACGGCGAAGGTAGCGGAGGAAGCGAACTGATCAACCCACCTCATAAAGCTGAACTAGTATCTTGAAGTCTTTTAATCTTCACTCCCCTAGGCAGTACCAGCTATTGGACTTCCTTTACCTTTATAATCTTGTGTACAGTCAGGGTGAGCGTCCGAGTGGCAGAGGGGTTAGAGCGCTGGTCTCTCACAGCTAGCTAAGCTGCCAGGTTCGATTCACGGTGTGGACACCGAAATATAAATGAGTACCTAACTTTGCTTCATGAGTTAGAGAAGGAAAAGGCAGCAAGGAAGGGAAGTGGACACCCACCTCTCGATGCCAGACCTAGTCTCTAACACTTCATTACCCTACGGTAGTATCTGATATGGGACGACCATTACCTTTTTTTTTTTTAAAGTTAGGTCCTGACTTCGATCCATGAAACGACCAAAGAGCTCATGTCTACGTTACAAGCAGGTTCGTATAATGCGACACAGAAATATGAAGATACACAGAAATATGAAGATACACAGAAGTATGAAGATACACAGAAATATGAAGATACACAGACATATGACGATACACAGAAATATGAAGATACACAGACATATGAAGATACACAGACATATGAAGATACACAGAAAAATGAAGATACACCAAAATATCAATTACCGTGAGAAAAAATAGCGGTTACGGAAACCAGAGCTGTGGAATCGTAGTCGAGAGTATGAGCCGTGGAGTCAGTCATTTTTAGTGGAGTCGGAGTCGGTAAAAATGTCCGATTGGCGATGCTTCCTACAGCGCCACCTCAGATTGGACGAAAAGAAAGTCTTGCAACAAGCAGAAGAGAAAAGAACACGTCGAAAGAAACACCAGGAAAAAACAGTTGAGAGCTATCACCTCAGGGATCCATTCCCGTAGTTAGTTATGACTGAAGGGAGCTACTGCTAAAGGAAAAAAAATGCCTACAATAAAATGTTAACAGCATAAATGAATTAAAAAAAAACACTACAGTAAACATCACTTATGGACATTACAGTGTAATCCAACTTACTAGCATGAAATTGAGTCTCGTGAGAGTACATATAATACTGCACGTAGGGTGGGAGGGTTGAGAATAATAGTTGAACAAAGTCTGGAATGGAATTCACCACTATACATCGGATTTGTGGACTACGAAAAGGCATTTGACAGTGTAGACAGAGAATCACTTTGGAAATTGATGAGGCATTATGGAGTTCCCCTGAAGATCATTAATTTAATAAAGAAAACATATGAAGACATGACATGCAGAGTTCTTCACGAAGGACAGCTTACAGAACCGTTTGGGATAAGAACAGGAGTGCGACAGGGATGCCTCTTGTCTCCATTTCTTTTCTTGCTGGCAATAGATTGGGTTATGAGATCATCGACAACACACAACAGAAATGGAATCCAGTGGACTCTGACTAAGCAGTTGGATGATCTGGATTTTGCTGATGACTTGGCTCTTCTGTCCCATAACCGTAATCAGATGCAGGACAAATTGAAAAAACTCGATGAGAGGTCACAGCAATTGGGTCTGAAAATACACAGGGAAAAGACAAAAATAATGAGAATAAATGCAGGTAATGATAACAGGGTTGAACTTGAAGAAACACCAATTCAAGATGTAGAATCATACACATATCTTGGCAGTAATATAGACAAAGTTGGAGGGACAGACAGCGATATCAAAATAAGAATACAAAAGGCAAGAGGAGCTTTCATTGCATTGGGAAATATATGGAGATCAAGAGAAATCGGATCCAACACGAAAATAAGAATCTTCAATTCAAATATGAAGTCAGTCCTATTGTATGGCTCTGATACATGGAGAACAACAAAGACAACAACCAAAAAGCTACAGACTTTCATAAATGGGTGCTTGCGTAGAATAGAGGGATTAAAATGGTATGACAAGGTTACCAACGTGGAACTGATGACAAGAACTAGACAAGTGCCAGTGGAACAAGAGATGAGAAGAAGACGATGGCGATGGATAGGACACACACTGAGGAAACCTGTTGATAGCATTACAAGGCAGTCCTTGTTCTGGAACCCCCAGGGCAAGAGAGGCAGAGGAAGACCAAGAGGTACATGGAGAAGAGAGTTGGAAACAGAGGTGAAAATGATGAGGAGAACATGGAAAGAACTTGAGATGATGGCACGGGACAGGAGGACTTGGCATGTGTTTGTTGAAGGCCTATGCTCCTTTGGGAGTGGAGGGTTATGAATGAATGAGGGTGGGAGGGTGGGGTAGCACCATCATGAGAACTCTATGCCCCAAGGCAGAAATGGCAATAAACTGACTAATAATACGTAAAAAGGAAATACCTACATCGAGCATTGTTGCGGCTACTCTGCGTACGTTGATTACGAGCTGCAGAATATAGTGATTATATAGATTTATTTCAGAGTAACCTGAACAATGTTACACGCAGTTGATGACCTTTATTTTTTTAAACTTCCAAGCTTTTAACTACTGTGACTGCCTCCCTGCTACTGAGATTACAACTTGTAGCTAAAGATGTTCAGTGCAGTTGAAAAATGTATTAAGTGAAAATGTTTACAGCCAGTGTAGACGAGAAGACGTTCTTTGAACTAATCTTTAAGAATCCTGTTTTATCTCGGAATCTCGGAAAACAGCTTAGAAATCTGAATTTAAAAAAAAAACAAAAAAAACATGTAAGGGTAAAATAAAAGTGACTACTTACTCAGGTAGATAATACCTACATAACTTTTACCTGGTGAAGTCGCTAAAAGGCCATGGAACGTGGCCTAGGCTAGCTGATATTACATGTTATCACCTGGGATAAAATAATAACGTGGAGTGATAAAAACGTACAGAGTAAATACGAATTTAGTAGGTACGGTGGTGGGGGGATGGGTGAATGGTTGGTATTTACATAACTGCGATAACACAGACGGACGTTGGGTACAAAGACGATCAGTGGCGTTCTAAAGGAGGGGGCGGTCCGCCCCGGATGAGAGCAGGGGGGGGGGGGTGCCTTCGGATACTATTTTGACAGTATTTATTGTTAAAAATAAACTTGCAAGATTTTCTTTATAAGGGCGGGGGTGCCAAAGGTAGTATCTACCTCAGGGGCCAAGTCGGCCCGCCCATGAAGACGATATAGATGACGATATAGATGACGATATAGATGGCTTGGCTTCGTTTAGTTTTAAGGACAATCTTCACTGACAACTCCATGAGTGCTCCGATCTCCCCCACTAGATCACATAAGGAGGATCTCAGCACAGTGCACGATATCCGTAGCACCGGCGAAAATCCCAATGTGTGTATATAATGAATCACACATTCTATAAATATTTTTGTGATGGGTAGGTTTCTAATTTTTAAATTTTGCTAGGGCAGCGGCCTTATGGCCTATTCTTTAATATTTCCAACTGCCGAGGGATTTTTAACGTGCGCAACTTGCACACGGGAACTCATATTTTTTCGCCGTTATACAAGAAGGCTAGGCATCCGATCTCAGTACCCATGAGACCAGGTGGCAGTTTGAGATCATTAGGACCCACTGTTTCTGACACATTTTTTCATAAATTATAGTCCCTCTACTGGGAATCGAACCCAGTACCTTTATAATTTGAGGCGGACGCCATACCTCTGAGTCACTCCGACCGCCAAACGATATAAACGAATATGCATTAGACATACAGAGTCACATATAGACGATATAAACGAATATACATTAGACATACAGAGTCACATATAGACGATATAAACGAATATACATTAGACATACAGAGTCACATATAGACGGCATTGTCATCATCCTTTAAAGAGCCAACACTCGAACGTTAGCCTTGCAGCAAGCATTCACATAATCTTGTTACTATGACTATTCTGTGCCAATTTGTTTTATATAATGAGGTTGCCAACCTCATGCATAAGCTCAAATCAGTGGCCTTGTACGACATACTTCACTCTTATATATCCTTCACTACAAGTATGTCTTTGTTGTTGTTGTTTTTATATTTATATACTACTCGTCAAAAGTCAAGGGCCACCCTATTATTTTCAATACACTTTTATATAAGCGCATAGAATGATTAAATGAAGCAAGTTTTTAGTAAAAATGGGTGCAATATCTTCCTCTGACAGTCCTCTATGCACGTTAAGCATAAAAACAACTCACCGACAACCATGGTGATCTCGTGAAATTTGGTTTGCTGACCATAAATTCACATTTTTAATCTGTTTTTTCAAACTTCCGTACAACCAAACAGGTGAAGTAATCGTGCTGATTGACATTCCACGTCCAGTGGCAACTTTTCGTGAACAGAGTTCACTCTTAATTTGTTTTACAATCAGCAGACTTATGGTAGTTTCATCACTTGCAAAAACCATGCCACCGAGAAGAAGTCTTGACACCTTACAAAGAATGAGGGCTATAGCGTGGGTTGAAAGTGGTTTATCTGTCCGTGAGGTTGCTAGACGGCTTGCAGTGTCACACTCTACTATCCAAAGAATTTTGTAGAGAGTTCAGGCCACAGGAAGTGTGGAGGATCGCCACCGGCCAGGTCGCCCTAGATGTACCAATAGACATAATGACCAGTACCTCTTGTTGTCAGCCCTGCGCCATCGAACAGTGACTTGTTCCACTCTAAGATGTCAGCTGAGACAAACTGTAAACGTTAATGTCAGTCAAAGCATCATTCGCAGACGTTTACATGAATTTGGACTGGCTGCTCGACGTCCTGCAGTCAGAATCCCTCTTACTCCTGCTCATCGCAGAGCCCGTGTTGCTTGGTGTCGCGAGCACATCCGATGGACAAGGCAACAATGGAGTCATGTTCTCTTCACTGATGAATCTCGCTTCACTGTGTCATTCAATGATGGCAGGATTCGAGTTTGGAGATGACCAGGAGAGCGATTTACTGATGACACAATTCGAGAGGTGGATCGTTATGGTAGGGGTTCTGTCATTGTCTGGGGAGGCTTCTACGGACACGACAGGACTCCACTGTCACGTAGGGTTTATATTCATTTAATTTCCTACATCTTCTTCCTATTCTTTCACATATATTCTCTCTTTTATTATCTCTGTATTTTTTTTTTCCTGTGTATTTTTCATCCATTCGTTTTGCGAATATTATTTTCATATAATTCGCAAACTTTACCTGTTTTCCTTTCTCTTAAACTGAGAATCGCGCTAGGACGATATT
Organism: Oreohelix idahoensis; assembly: GCA_024509875.1. NCBI lineage: Eukaryota > Metazoa > Mollusca > Gastropoda > Stylommatophora > Oreohelicidae > Oreohelix > Oreohelix idahoensis. Next base: position 36,255 of record JAMPIV010008197.1, on the reverse strand, counting down.
ACGTAGATGTCAGGGCTGCAGGGCGTCAGAAGGCGTGATAAGTCGGTTCGCTGAACACAGGACGTAGCAAATCGTCTACATTCTCACCGAGCGCGCGAGCTTCTTCTCGGCATAAGTCCCGGTGAGGTGTGATACTTTACATCTGCACCGGTCAGTATCCAGACATTTGGCTGGAAAATCCCAAACTGACACGGCGCTCACTTGGGCCATGGTCAGCTGTAGTGTGAAAACTGCCCTACAATGGAGTCAGGCTGTCTGGGATTTGAAACTGACACGCGTACATCGTGGTCAGTAGGTGACAGTTACGACACGCGTTAAGCGGACGTAAATGTTGGGAGTAGGGGAGATAATTTCGCTTGGCGAAATAAGTTTGGGCCCTTTGTCTGATTTTAAGATATTGGCCAAGTTTGAAACTTTAATTTCATTCTCGCTCATAGACTCCACAGTAGATAGGTCGCTCGAAAAACAGAATAGCTGTTAGCGAAGATCTCAGTTTGTTTCGGCAATTTGTCGAACTTCTAGACTTCCAGAAATATTTTCAGCATTTTTATTCTTAAGTTGTGCGACTACCTGTAATTCTGTGGTTGAGGTAATTAATATGATAGATATATAGATTTTGTGAGTGTTAAAGTGTTAAATCGCTTAATTCATTTTAATCTATTTCTTTAGCGCAGAAGAGAAATAAAGTGGTAGGCTATTATATTTTCTAGGGAAGCATTCAGTGGAAAGCAGACTAAAAATTTAATTTCTAGCTTATAACGGCAATTGTAGCTATTTATGAATTTAATTTAACCGCTAATACTCAGTCGAGTGTATTTTTTCTAAACTAACGTATAAACTCTAGAATCGAGCCTCATGAATGATGACGGGATACGCACGTGTTCCTAATTTATGAGGAATGCTGATTTTTAAATATAACTTACGTCACGGGAAGTTTAAATGTTAAGCAAAGCTCTCTGCTTGCAAGTTTAAATGTAAGTTATAACCAGTTCAGATTCTGTTTATTATATTATATGTGTTATTTTTCCTCCACACAGTGAAAGTTTTGGGGTGACCCTAACTTTACCAGCACCTAGTAGTAGTTTCCATACTTGTGAAGAAATAGACAGTCCTTATTTTGAACCACGTGGGTTTTCTCAAGTAACACTGATCTGACGGTGCAAGTTAGACAGAAATACCAATATCCCTATAACGGGTTTTCAAAGACTGTAATGATAAATACTGGACCTTGGAACCAGCACTTAATTTCTTCTAGAAACTCTATATAATTTGCTGCCTGGTGGCGTGAATATTAACAATCATTTCCCGACTAGATTATATCTTGTGGACAAATCTGTGGTGTGACTAAAGTGAATCCTATACTGAGGGAAGGCACCGACCTGACATTCATCATTTTTTTTAGAAACCTACGCTATTGACACTGTGCTCTGCTAACTCCCGCGCCTGGAATAAGTGTTAGGTGACTTAATCAGACATTTGAACAAATTTGCATACCCAAGTAGTCGTTCCCGGAGACTCCGAGTTAATTACGTCTTTTGGAACTGGGGACTTCTTGGCAGAAGACTGCATTTTTTGAGTCTGTGTGAAAATCTAAAATCAATGTGTTCCAGGAGGCAGCGAGCAAAGTCGTGAGTACCTGAATGAGAAGCCATGGCGGAATGAATGAGTGTACGCTGGTCTGAGTGATATTTTCACTATTATATCTTTGACACCCTGTTGCTGTCCTAATTTTTTTTTTCCAATCTGCATAATTTGTTGCTAAGGCTAGAGTTCTTGTGTTTTTGTCTTAGGTTAAATCAGATTTTTTTTTTCAAAAACTCTGTGCATATAATTACGAGATAAAACAAAGAAAAACTCTTAGACTCAAACCCTATGTATCTGTGACTCTGGCGCCATCATCTGTTCTCTTAACGGGGCCGGGCTAAACCTAGAGTTAACACTATAACGGGGCTATCATCCTTGCAACATTTCCTTGATTTTTTATGACTATGTGTATATGTATTTTCCTTGATGTACTTTCTTTGATGTTGTGAGCCGATTTTTCCTGATAATAAAATCGCTCTTGAACTTAATGATCGTGTTTGGTCAGCTCGTTCTAGATAATATATATATCATTGTTATAGTTTTCCCACGTCTGTGTGTTTACCTGTCGTCACGTGTATGTGCGTGCCTGTGAGTGATAGAAATATACGTAATATGTATATTGGTGTAGTCTGTCTGACGCTGTAACAACTGTTGTAGAAGATAGGTGAGAGAGAGAGAAGAATTCTTTTCGCTTTCAGAGACAGCCACTATATCAAATCTATCATCTCACGTGTGTGGAAATTCTATTACCTTTCACTAACTCTCACTGAGTCTATCACCTATTCAAACCTATTCAGAAGGGACCAAACCTAGTCTTAATTCTCCTATCGGAAATCTACGACAAATGAGGGCTCGTTTCCGGTCTTTGAACTTAGAATAGGAAGACGAGTACGACAAACGTGGACTCGTCTATCTGGATTTTGAACTTAAGATTCTGTATTCTGATATAGAGTAAGAGTGTGATGTCTTGTGAGTTGTTATATCTTTAAAAAAATTACCCCCTAGACTAGCGATCTGTTTACGGGCGTGCTGACCACACAAACTAATAGGTTTTTTTTCCACAGCATCTTTGAATAATATACATTTTAGTTACAGGTTGATTTTGTCGGGATATATGTTAACTGCGGATTGTAATACTAAATGCTGGTAAAGTGGTGAGTGTATAACATTCACTGGGTACTGAGGCAGAACGGCGTTTGAACTAAGTTAAGGAGTGTGTTTCGGACTTTTTGTCCAGATTAATTCCCTCCCTTACCCGATCTGACTTCAGGGGCGAACTTATAGTGGATTTTTAAAAATTAAGGGATTATTTTTCTCTTTAATTTTTGCTATACTCTTTTGCTTTTCCACTGTAGCAACTTATTTTTCAGTTGTAATCTTAACTACCATTTATTTGGCGTAGTCGTGTTTTGCATTAAGTGCTTTATTGCCGATAATAGCAGCGATAGTTAGATTTTACTTTGGAGGAGGTATCCCAGGGTTAAGGATATCATCTTTTGAATTTTTGGGTTTTTTTTCTCGTAAGTGGTAGGAACCAGGTTATTCTTTTTCCTATTTTCTATCTCCACGTGTCTCAGTCACTGACATAATATGGCCGAGAGGGCAAAGCTTAGACAACTTCTCAGGGACGAAGCGAGAGAGGAGGGACTGGAAGGAGAAGAAGCGAAAGCTTTTGTCAGAGACGAACTTGAGAGATACGATGCGGAAAGGAAAGCAGCTGAAGCTAAAGAGGAAAAAGAAGAACTCAAGAGGAAAGAAGCAGAAGCTAGGAGGAAAGAAGAAGCAGCCGAAGCTTTACAGCAGAAGAAAATGGACGAGGAAATGGAAATCCGCAGGATGCAGCATGAGGAAAGAGAGAAAGAGAAGGAGAGACAGCATGAGAAGGAGAGGGAGGAGAGAGAGAGGAAAGAGAGAAGGAGAGACAACATGAGTTGGCTCTTAAAGCTCTAGAACTTCAGAGCCGTGGGGCTGCCTCTACCTCCAGCAATGGAGAGTCTTCTCCTCATTCTTCCTTAACTGACCCTGCTAACACTCAATCTCTTCAACTAAATGCTATGTCTTTCACTCTTGAATCTTTTCCTTGTCCAAATGAGAAGATTGACACATGGTTAGAAAAATTTGAGAAAATTGCAACTCTGTACGGGTTAGAGAGGTCGCGTTGGAATATGAAACTTTCCCAGGCCCTAAAAGGTTCTGCTTATGATGTTTATTCTAAGCTGGAAAGTAGCCAACAAGACGACTACGATGTGTTGAAGAAAGCGTTACTGGAGCGCTTTGAAATGAACGCTCGCAAGTTTTTGCAACTGTTTCGCAACAGCCGGAAAGAGAATTCTGAAACTTTTCACCAGTTCTCATCTCGTCTTAAGGGATATCTAACAAAGTGCCTTGAGCTTTCGCAGCTCCCCTCTACCTATGAAGGTCTTGAGGAACTTGTTCTAACTGAACAAATAAAGAACACTTTGTCTGCTGATACCCGGAGATTTCTCGCTGAGCAGGGGGCAGAAAAACTTGAAGACATTTTGGAAAAGTCTGAGCGTTATCACAATGCGCTGGCTGAACTACCGGCCACAAAGCGGAAACCGACAGAGGAGCATTTTCGAAAACATAACCTAGAGCAATCTTCTCAGGCTTCTAACCAAAACAACCACAGAGAAACTGGACCTCAAAACCCCCCTCCTGAAAAATCCAAGTTCTACAAGAACAAGTACCCCAACCACCCCAAACAGTCTGATCAACCCGACCGCCCTACATGGCAGCGTAGCCAGAAAGGACAAGGTGGCAAAGGGAGAACCCCTGAGCACGGGACATATGATCAGACCGAGCACACCGAGCCGAAACGCATCGGATGCTTATTGACAGTCTCGCAAGGCGGAATTATTGACAGTGATTCCCAACCTGTTGGGGATAGACCCTCAACGCGAGGTACTGTTACTTTGAACGGTTCTCAAACTTCTTGCTTATTTGACACGGGGCTTTCTTATGATTGCATTGTTGCCAGAAACCTGGTCAAACCCGGTCAAGAGACAGCAGAGACCGTCCAACTTTGTGGAGTTCGTAAGAGTGATGCACCTACAGCGCTTCCCATCGCATTGGTGGAGATACACTCTGACTTTGTCAGAGGTGTGATCAAAGCGGCTGTTATGGATGATCCCATCTACCCAGTCATACTTGGCGGGAGATACGTGTGTATTGGGAAACCGGAAGAGCCGATTGTGGCAGCAGTAACTACAAGAGGGCAAACCAAGAAGGAACGGGAGCCTGCGCCAAATTTGTTACCTATGGAACTTAAAGAAGCGCAATACAAGGACCCTACTTTGGCACCCTGCTTTAGGAAACTGCCCATGGCGAAGGAACCCAAACAGCACGGGGACATTTTTTCTGAGGATGGCGTACTTTATCGGAGAACGGGCAAGCCTGACCAAGGTTACAACCAGCTCCTAGTACCGAAACAGTACAGAAGCCAAATCCTAGAAATGGGGCACTCTCTTCCCTTTAGCGGACATATGGGACAGAACGCCACAAACCAACGTATAACCACTCATTATTGGTGGCCAGGAGTGAATACTGATATTATCAGATATGTCAAATCCTGTGCCCAGTGCCAACGGGTACCACCCAAGCAACGGACACCCCCAGTCCACATGGGTGAAATGCCAATAATGGGAACACCATTCGAACGGGTTGTGATCGACATTTTAGGGCCTTTCGAAAGGACTAAAAGAAGGAACAGGTTCATCCTGACCTTAGTCGATACATGCACTTTATGGGCAGAAGCTATCCCGCTAACATGCGCAGATGCCAAGCATGTCGCAGAAGCCCTCGTGCAGATTTTCACTCGGTTGGGATTCCCTCAGCAAGTGTTGACGGATAATGGATCTCCATACCGAAACCTGTTGATGGATGAGATCGTTAAGATCTTGAGGACCCAGCACATCCACACTAAGCCATATACTCCGGCGGGAAATGGGCTCGTGGAACGTGCTAATGGAAACCTCACCATGATGCTAAGTAAGCTGGCACAAGTGAAACCTGAAGATTGGGATCTCTGTATTCCTGCAGCATTATTTGGCTACAGAGAATCTCCTCATACTTCCACAGGATTTCCGCCAGCTACACTCTTATTTGGCAGACCCATTAAGGGCCCGCTTGAAGCCTTACTTCAGTCTCTGACAGACGAGAAGGCTGATGAGACAGTCGTCTCAGCAAGTAAATATGTGTCGGTTTTAAAGGAAAGGTTGAAACTAGGGTGGGACCTAGCAACGACTAACTTTAAGCGAGCTCGCACAAAGCACGCTAACCGATACAGGAAAGTCGCGGAAGAGAGAGAACTGGAAGCAGGAGAGAAAGTTTTGGTGTTACTCCCTACTGAGAACAACCAACTGAAGATCGGATGGCAAGGGCCGTTTACCGTCCTGAAAAAGATTTCTAAGGCTAACTACCAGATCTCTATTGAAGGAAAGGAGAAGGTTTTCCATTTAAATCTCTTAAAGAGATACTTGGAAAAACCAGTGCCAACCTCCGACCATCTCCTGACGATCGCCAAAACTGACGAAGATGACGATAGTGGCAGGGATATTCCACCGCTATCACAGGAAATCTTTCAAAAATGTCAGAAGCGGCGACGCTCTTTCAAGCGCGCATATGAGACATTCCAGGGGAAGGAAACTTTGAGGAGTGGACTTGAGTAGGAATTGGACAGAGATGGAGGGGGCAGATGAGAGGGAAGAAGACAGACACCCCGAAGCTACGGTTATAGGAAATTAAACTCCATAACGTAGACATGGAGTGCTTCCATATCTTAAAGGGGGGAGGCTCTGTCACGTAGGGTTTATATTCATTTAATTTCCTACATCTTCTTCCTATTCTTTCACATAAATTCTCTCTTTTATTATCTCTGTATTTTTTTTTCCTGTGTATTTTTCATCCATTCGTTTTGCGAATATTATTTTCATATAATTCGCAAACTTTACCTGTTTTCCTTTCTCTTAAACTGAGAATCGCGCTAGGACGATATTACGTAGATGTCAGGGCTGCAGGGCGTCAGAAGGCGTGATAAGTCGGTTCGCTGAACACAGGACGTAGCAAATCGTCTACATTCTCACCGAGCGCGCGAGCTTCTTCTCGGCATAAGTCCCGGTGAGGTGTGATACTTTACATCTGCACCGGTCAGTATCCAGACATTTGGCTGGAAAATCCCAAACTGACACGGCGCTCACTTGGGCCATGGTCAGCTGTAGTGTGAAAACTGCCCTACAATGGAGTCAGGCTGTCTGGGATTTGAAACTGACACGCGTACATCGTGGTCAGTAGGTGACAGTTACGACACGCGTTAAGCGGACGTAAATGTTGGGAGTAGGGGAGATAATTTCGCTTGGCGAAATAAGTTTGGGCCCTTTGTCTGATTTTAAGATATTGGCCAAGTTTGAAACTTTAATTTCATTCTCGCTCATAGACTCCACAGTAGATAGGTCGCTCGAAAAACAGAATAGCTGTTAGCGAAGATCTCAGTTTGTTTCGGCAATTTGTCGAACTTCTAGACTTCCAGAAATATTTTCAGCATTTTTATTCTTAAGTTGTGCGACTACCTGTAATTCTGTGGTTGAGGTAATTAATATGATAGATATATAGATTTTGTGAGTGTTAAAGTGTTAAATCGCTTAATTCATTTTAATCTATTTCTTTAGCGCAGAAGAGAAATAAAGTGGTAGGCTATTATATTTTCTAGGGAAGCATTCAGTGGAAAGCAGACTAAAAATTTAATTTCTAGCTTATAACGGCAATTGTAGCTATTTATGAATTTAATTTAACTGCTAATACTCAGTCGAGTGTATTTTTCTAAACTAACGTATAAACTCTAGAATCCAGCCTCATGAATGATGACGGGATACGCACGTGTTCCTAATTTATGAGGAATGCTGATTTTTAAATATAACTTACGTCACGGGAAGTTTAAATGATAAGCAAAGCTCTCTGCTTGCAAGTTTAAATGTAAGTTATAACCAGTTCAGATTCTGTTTATTATATTATATGTGTTATTTTTCCTCCACACAGTGAAAGTTTTGGGGTGACCCTAACTTTACCAGCACCTAGTAGTAGTTTCCATACTTGTGAAGAAATAGACAGTCCTTATTTTGAACCACGTGGGTTTTCTCAAGTAACACTGATCTGACGGTGCAAGTTAGACAGAAATACTAATATCCCTATAACGGGTTTTCAAAGACTGTAATGATAAATACTGGACCTTGGAGCCAGCACTTAATTTCTTCTAGAAACTCTATATAATTTGCTGCCTGGTGGCGTGAATATTAACAATCATTTCCCGACTAGATTATATCTTGTGGACAAATCTGTGGTGTGACTAAAGTGAATCCTATACTGAGGGAAGGCACCGACCTGACATTCATCATTTTTTTAGAAACCTACGCTATTGACACTGTGCTCTGCTAACTCCCGCGCCTGGAATAATTGTTAGGTGACTTAATCAGACATTTGAACAAATTTGCATACCCAAGTAGTCGTTCCCGGAGACTCAGAGTGATATTTTCACTATTATATCTTTGACACCCTGTTGCTGTCCTAATTTTTTTTTTCCAATCTGCATAATTTGTTGCTAAGGCTAGAGTTCTTGTGTCTTTGTCTTAGGTTAAATCAGATTTTTTTTCTTCAAAAACTCTGTGCATATAATTACGAGATAAAACAAAGAAAAACTCTTAGACTCAAACCCTATGTATCTGTGACTCTGGCGCCATCATCTGTTCTCTTAACGGGGCCGGGCTAAACCTAGAGTTAACACTATAACGGGGCTATCATCCTTGCAACATTTCCTTGATTTTTTTATGACTATGTGTATATGTATTTTCCTTGATGTACTTTCTTTGATGTTGTGAGCCGATTTTTCCTGATAATAAAATCGCTCTTGAACTTAATGATCGTGTTTGGTCAGCTCGTTCTAGATAATATATATATCATTGTTATAGTTTTCCCACGTCTGTGTGTTTACCTGTCGTCACGTGTATGTGCGTGCCTGTGAGTGATAGAAATATACGTAATATGTATATTGGTGTAGTCTGTCTGACGCTGTAACAACTGTTGTAGAAGATAGGTGAGAGAGAGAAGAATTCTTTTCGCTTTCAGAGACAGCCACTATATCAAATCTATCATCTCACGTGTGTGGAAATTCTATTACCTTTCACTAACTCTCACTGAGTCTATCACCTATTCAAACCTATTCAGAAGGGACCAAACCTAGTCTTAATTCTCCTATCGGAAATCTACGACATCCACTCTACATCATCCAAGGCAACTTGACCGGCCCAAGATACCAGAACGAAATCTTGAGACCAATTGTTCAGCCTGCTCTGGAGGCCATAAGTGGTAATGCCATCCTCCAAGATGATAACGCTCGACCCCATCGAGCTCGTGTGGTGAATGAGTTTATTCAGCAACATGGGATCATCAGGATGGCGTGGCCAGCTCATTCACCTGACCTTTCTCCGATTGAGCACCTCTGGGATGTCCTTGGTGGAAGATTGTCAACAAATCACCCCCTGCCAATGGATGTTGCACAGCTGACTGCATTTCTGCTTCAGGAATGGCAAGCTGTTCCTCAGGATACTCTTCGGACCCTTGTGGACTCGATGCGTCTCCGCTGTCTTGAATGTCTTGCTGCAAACGGTGGTTATACCTGATTTTGAAATGTCTATTTGTCCAATATCTATCTATTGTGTGACTTTTGAAAAGGTGGGTGACACACTTCACAGCTTCATTGCGTTTGAATGTGTGTTTCCATTTCTTTACGTGACATGTCAATTTGATATTCAATAAATGCCGTTTTGACTGATACCAATTACGTTTATATCAGATTTGTTTTATGGTTTTAACCAAGGTTTTTCTAAGTGACCCTTGACTTTTGACGAGTAGTATATTTTGAGAACCATTGTATCTATAAACGCATAAAGAAAAATAATATCCTCTGTCACACTCCGCCTGCAACACTGGCTCACACAAAAAAGGAATACAAAATACAAACCTGCATATGGTCCGGCACTTCCAGAACACAAAACTCCACGCTTCGATCGCGCTTTAGTTCCCGCCAGTGAACTCCCAAACTGTTTACTTATTGATAGCCTGGATACACACAACCAACCGCCACAAATTTCCAAGTCCAATACGGTCTTGTATCCAGCGCCAACTATCCCTGAGCGGGAAGGGGAAACTGCAGATGTGGGAAAACACGGACATTTGATTAATTAATACAGATTAATATTACATTCCGCTGCATTGTTAGATAAATATGATCCCGGGGACAACATGGGACAAACAAGTCAAGCAACCAGAGTAATAGGCAGAAATTCTGGGATAGAGTAAATTAAGAGTTGATGGTAAACTTTGTCATGATCGGGATTAGTATGACAATGTGATTTATGCCCCATTGATGTCATAGTTAAAGTATGAATATTTGATCTGTGCACTCTTTCAAATTGAGATCATAGCTAACGTATGAATAAGTGATCTATACACTCTTGACATCATAAAGTACCAATATATGATCTAGACACTTTTGAGATTAAAGTTAATATACAACTTTTTAATCTATGCAGTCTTAAGACTATTGATAAAGTATGACTGTGTGATCTATGTCCTCTTGAGATTATAGGTAAAATACAAATATGTGATCTATGCATCACTGAGATCATAGTTATAACTATGTGATCTATGCACCACTGAGATCATAGTTATAACTATGTGATCTATGCACCACTGAGATCATAGTTATAACTATGTGATCTATGCATCACTGAGATCATAGTTATAACTATGTGATCTATGCATCACTGAGATCATAGTTATAACTATGTGATCTATGTATGAACCATATATGCTAAACTAAACAACACAGAATATGTGAGCTATATATATGTTGTAGTAATCTATTCAATCGTAGATAAAATATTACAATGGTTTTTATACGCCCTTGTCTTGACGTCACAGCTCAATCATGATTACCGGATCTATGCACTCTTTTCAATTAAAATCGAAGCTAACGTAAATGGTCTTTCTATATTTTATTTATTTGTTTCATATCTGTCTTCCTGCCATCAATGGTACCTATACCTTGTAGCGGTATGGCAGCTTGTGTACCCTGACAATCCCCAGAGCTATGCCAGTGGGAGATTTACTCCTGGTAGGTTCAACCAAGCTGGACTGGTCTGCGTGGGTAGGGGTCAGACAAAAGCTGGTACTCTGGTCCTCCAGGTTGGGGGTTTTAGCACAGGGCCGACACCCCTGTCTATGTAAAAAAATCGCACGTTACGGAAACAACAATAAATGGAAAAACTTTGCTGCGGGACGGACATCCGGAGTCTCAGGCTCGTATGACTGACAGTGGTGAAAGCCGAAAGGAAGCCACTGGCATGAAAACGGATGCCCCGACCGCAAAACACGAAACCAGAATTGGTTTTTGCTGAGATGCAAATAATGAACCAGAGTTGGGGCACTGTACGAAGGATGGCCGCCGACCGAGCAAGGTGGAATCAATTTGTTGTTGCCCTACAAGACGCCACCAGGCGTAATGGCCACTGACTGCTTTGACGGTCGGCGGCTAAAGATCAAAGAAGAAGAAGAAGAATATCTGTCTTCAGTTCCCTTCTCCGTGTGTGTGTTTTATTGTTTTTCTTTAAGAGCTTCCTCACTGTCTCTTACACTGATGATTCCAGATAAGGCACTGCCTTGTTTGAATTCCGAGGGTTTTCTCAATGTGTGTTTGATCTAACGCCAGAGTCTTCTCTTAACGTCTTGTTCCACAGGCATCTGTCTAGTCTTCTTCTGCATTCGTCCTGAAAAGGACGTTGGTTTACGTTGTGTTGCCGTTTACAGCGAAAGCTGCGATATTTGCGCCTTTCTGCCCCACACATCCGTTTTCAGCATGGCATTTTTGGGACCGGGTTTGCCTTCCCTCTTCGATCCCTACTCTCTCGGCCAGACTGCAGTGATGCAGCTTGTTTCCGGGACCACCACTTGGAGGTGGATTAGGGTCTTGGACAGCTCCTCGCTGACCATGACGCAAGCAGTCAAGCTCTGAGTCGCTGACTGCATTCATCTCGTTTGCTGCGTCTTCGGTCCCCATCTGTTTAGCGAGGTCCACATTGGTGATATATTTGTGTTCAGTATTCTTCTTCAAGTACCATGCCTGGTGGTGAAGACGATCAAGACTCTCCACAACTTCCTGTCTGCAGTACTGTTTTTCGACTCTGTTGTTGACTTCTTCCATGCTATGATACCAAACTATCCTGTATCTTTCTCTTTGTTGACCTTGGAAAGAAGCCACGCTTACCCTTTCTTCTTCCTCAAGTACCGTGCCTAGTGACGTAGGAGATCATGTTGACCTCCTTCCATGCCACGATATCAAAACTGTCCAGTATTTGCTCTCTTTGTCTTTCCCTATCCCTTTTTCCTTCAATCTTACCTGTTGTTACGATATATTCCAGCTTTCCTCTTCTCATAACATGCCCCAAAAAAAAGTGGATTGCTTCTTTCTAACTTGTGAAATAAGTTTCCTTTGTGCATTGGCCTCATTCAGGACATCCTCATTACCCATTTTGGCTGTCCATGGTATTTTCAGCATCCTTCTGTAAAACCACATCTCTGTTGCCTCTAGTGCTTTCCTTACTTGTTAACTAATTGTTCATGGCTCACTTCCGTATGTCAAGACTGGTTCTATATAACATTGAAGAACTCTCTTTCTTACATCCACTGACAAAGTAGTTGTTGCGTGAAATACAATTAAATATGTGTGTTTGTTCAGTGCATAATTCAGAAGCAATCCTGTAACTCCGCTTAGGTCTAGCAACGTCCATAGTAATAATATGACATTTAATAATGTCTATCTTAACTCTGCCAAACGACTTCTCCTGGTCCATTAAGAATACATTCATTTGCTGATCATTGTTCACTGTTTAGCTTTGTTCTCTCTCTCTCTTCCCCCCCCCCCTTCCCCCCAACTAAGCTGCTTTAATAAGAATAATGCGTCCGGGCACCATATAACATTTCTGAGTTCGCGTTGTGCGTAGTTAAGTGCAAGCTCTGTTATTGATCATTTACGTTGCACTAGAACAGCGGCAGGTAACCCACAAGATATGGGTATCTACTCGTACTTTAGAAACACTGTGCTCCCTAAAGATCTACCGTGCCAAAATCGTTTCCGCTTTCTGGTTTCAGACTACAAGTACAGTGGAACGTCGAGTATTCGAACAATTTGGGACCAAGGTGGGTTCGGTTTATCAAATAGACCAATTAATCAAAAAGTTCGATTACACAAATAGTTCGCTTAATCAAATAGTTCGGTTAATCAAATAGTTCGGATAATCAAACATACATGAGAATACCCATTTAATACGCAACAAATTGTATAATTAGGCCTACAGTTAAATTATTGTACGCAAGATTATTACTTCCATATTTTGAAATTTGAAGTATTAAAAAAAATGATTTAGGAAATGGTTTGTAATTAATAAGCAAAACGTTTTGAATAAACAATTATATTTTTACCTAATCGGTTTACATGGTTTCAATTATAAATCACACATTTTTTTTACATAAACAGAAATAAACAAATATAAGTAATTGTAGGAAATAAAATTAAGATGAATCTTGGGAAATTATATTTTTTAAAATATGTGTGTAATCTAGAATTTTTCTTCGAAACGTGCGAGACTGTCTTTCCTCGCAGCGAAGTCTCTCATCCTCTTTAACAGCAGTATCCCCGTAGAGCTGCATTGAGATTGTCGCACACGCCAGGCAACTGCAGTTTCTTTGGCTTGTATTTCACTATAACAATTAGTGCACTAAAGTGTAGATACTGTCAGTTTTTTCAGGTGGCGGCGGTGGTTCGGATAATTGACGGTTCAGACAATTGACGGTTCGGATCATTGACGTTCGGATAATCGACGTTCTACTGTATTTGGAATTATATGCAAAATATATGTATGTTCTATCTGTACTAGAAGATCTTCTTCTTGTAACTCCACCTGGAGACCGATGGAATGTTCAAACTAAATTATGTTACAGGATGTTAATTTTGCGTTAAAGAAAAGATCGCGTCCGTTCCTGTCTCTGTTTTCTAAAAAAAAAATAGGTGTTTGACCTCATTTTAGCAATTTGGTTTTAACTTTATCCAAGTTTGTTTTTGTTGTTTTCAATCACGACCTCTCACGGAAACCCTAACGACCTCTCACGGAACCCCTAGTGACCTCTCACGGAAACCCTAACGACCTCTCACGGAACCCCTAACGACCTCTCACGGAACCCCTAACGACCTCTCACAGAACCCCAGGGCTCAGTGGAACCCAGGTTGAGAAACCTTACACTAGGAAGTAAGGTAGTGATTGACTTCAGCCTAAAAATTATTAATGTGATCTTAAAAAAAAACACACACACAAACAAACACAGTTAAATCATCCCCACCATTTCCCTTTTCGCCCCCTTTGAAGCATAAAGCCACCACTACTGCTGCTGTCTTTACAGTAAGGCTGCACCAAAACATGTAACAGTGGATCCCGTAACAATTTGTTTTGCATGATGAATCTATCAGCCCCGTGTATAACCTTACGTTAGTAGCCTGTTACGACATGCCTGAGGGAGCAGTAATCATATTCCTTCATTGTCTCCTCATAGACACCCCCCCCCCCCGAACTGAACGGGGCAAAATCTCAAATAAGTGCAACATTATTTGTAAATTAGACCATAACGGGACCCAGGGGCGTATTCTTTATTGACACCCCCATAATTAAACATACAGAAAAATATACTATGCTCGTAACTAGATGTTTAAACTGTACAGTACTGTCACAACAAAGTCAGCTGCCCCGCACACCCACCCTCTTAGTACGTCACTATGCATACAAACATCTGTTTTGATATATGAAAATAAGGACAAATTATACACGCATCATTTATCTTGGGTGTGACAAACATACATGCTTCATTTATTTAGGATAAGGTCAACTTGACGAATGCAATATTTATCTCTTGGAAGCTGCTACAGTGATACATACATATATTATATGAGAGATAGAAAGCATATACATATATTAACATTTATATTGGGGCGAATGTTATAAATGGAGCATTTATATGGTTAAGAGAAAGAAGAAAATAATCTAATGTAATACTTCTCCCGGGTGTTAACAAAATTCAAATACATTTCAATCCAGTAAAGAAAATGTTATGAATGCTGCATTTATACATAATTTAAAAACCGATACATAAAAATACACGTCACACACAGACACAACCAGTTACACACAGACACACACAAACACTCTAACTTTCTCATAACATGTTGAAAGAAGGCATACTAAGCTTCTTATGTAAGTACAATAATAATCATGCGCAAATATGGTGTCTATTCTGTACACTACAGAAAAGAATTTAGGTCCCCGCAGCAGACAGTTTGAGAAGCATCGTTGTAAAGGTTCTCAAACATTTTCAGCCTACTTGTTAAAGTTGTATTCCAACTTAATCCATTGTTGTCCTCTTTGTTCGTTTGTCTTCAACCTTTCTTTCTATTAACATTCTCGACAGGTGTTATATATTATTCTTATTTATTTCATCGTTCTTCTTCATCTCTGGGTCATCAGCCCTTCATAGATTGTCTGATGTTGTCCAACCCAGTGAAACTTTGGTTGAAATGGACGTATGACTCCAGTGGCGTTACTATGATGTAAGGGACCCCGGGCAACATTTAAGTGAGGCCCTTCCTATATAAAGGTAAATAAGGTAGTCCCATGGCAGATACTTCCGTAGGGGAGTGACGTGTTAGAGCCTTCACCATACTAGGTCCAGCATCGAGAGGTGGGGTGACTAATTCCCTTCCTCGATGCCTTTTTCTTCCCTAACTCAAAGAGAAGAGTCACTTCCTATATAATGGGCTCAAAAAATATAATCAGTATACAACATTTCTTTATCAACAATATAACTACTTGCTTCACCATCATTAGACTTAACTCCCCAAGAAGATTAGGCCTTCAACTAATTTGTGCAAGGTACTCCTGTCTTTCGCTTTCCGCTCGAGATCTTTCTATGTCGTATTTATTAAAAGAAGAAATTAAAGGGGTGTAAAAGACCAGGGTCTCGTACGACCACCACTTTACAGAGCCACTCGGGGATGGGGCCCCTGGACGTGCTCGGACCAGCCGGTCGGTTGTTGCGCCCCTGTTTGGCTCTCTGGCTTTTAGTTGTTCATGTTGTTCGCATTTGATACCCGTTCAAAAACTCAGGAAGCCCAGCTAGCGTTGGTGCATATAGCTGCTTTTTTCAGGACAAGTCATTTTCTGGGTTCATCATGCTGCGGGGATTGGATTTCGAGGTCATGACGTTATCAGTCGTATCGTCTGGGTGCGGAACTTGTCCCTTCTTGCTGCCTGCATGCCGCTCTTTAAATGTTTACAATACAATACAAAGCGTGGCTTAAATGTGATCCCTTTCATTTTTGTATTTTACCAGGACTTTTTTATTTGTTGGCTTCTGTTGCCACGAAATGCACTCCAACCTTCATTGAAAACCTGCAAGGAAGGTTATTACGGTGCAGTGTTTCTGCCATAATTGCGCAATGGCATACCAAGAGTTCAGGTAAACTGTGCAGGTAATTAAACCAGGAGCAAAATCAATACTGATGGAAAGGTAACATGTGTATGGCATGCTTCATCAACAAGTGAATTTGTCATAGTACATAATTTATGGTTTGGTTCTATTTTTAACCTAGGATTATTTCAGTGTTTCTGTAGTACTTGCCGGCTGTCCTGTTATTTTGTTTTGTGCCGTTTGTAAGCAAGAGATTGTTTTTTTTCCCCGGAGCGTCATCTGTCTGTCTGTTGTTATTGTTTTTGTCTTTGGTCTATCTGTCATACTGATATATTTGTTATTTTTACCTTTAACTTGAAATAACGTGAAAATAGTCAAAATAAGCTTGTGACAAAACGTTTGTAGCGTGTCCATGTACTTTTGTGCCCCTCTCTCACTCTTTCGGGATCCGTCTTCATTTTGCTCACAGAGCGCTTATTATTTGCCATTATTTTTTCTCTGACCGCACCCAGATTTGCTTATGTCGCGCCAGGTGAAAGTCATAATACCCGGCTAATTAGACAAGTCTGCGTATCATACGCTTTTCAATTCAATCAGTCTGACCTCCTTTTGATAGCGACGGTGCATGTTTACCCAAGACGGTCTCGGCCGATCGACATAAAGAAAGCCATTTTGTTTGTCTGATTAAGCTGTCTGTGGGACGGGCGAAAACACACGTGATGAATACGTAAAGCGCTTACGCTTGACCATCCCTGCGTAATTATTACAGAAAAGATGGCAGAGTAGACAATCTGGGCGGAAAGTATTACGTTAAGAAATGTGTTCACATATTTGTTTGTGAGTAGGCGGAAGCATTACGACATATTGAAAGAAGTCATGCGATGAAATTTTTAAAAATGTAATATTTTAAAATACGCGGGGGAGATTATGAATTAACACACCCCAACCCATATAGTGCTAAAGAGCTAACCATTGGTTTGAAGTGAGAGCTAGAATATACATTGAATTTCATTGGAAAATTCGGTGGAATCACAATCTGTGATATGAACTGGAAACTGAAGATATAATCTAGCAAAAATCAGGGACACAGATCAGAGACTGCATCGCATCGTCAAATGAGCAACTTCCCAGAAGCCAGTGAGACTTCGGACTTAGAATTCCATAATTATAAGTGACAGATCGAGTATTTGGGCAACTTTGGAACTTACAAGTACATCCGCATATTTAAATACAAAGATTGTAAACTTAAGGGACCAGGACTTTAAATATTAAGACTGGAAACCTAAAGATTTGGATCACCCGTCATAAGAAAATATTTCCAGACCCAGTGATTCGCAGAACACCCGTCATAAGAGGAAAAGATAAAATTTCTCAGGCCAAGTGATTCGAAAGCATACAACCTAAATTGCTTGCGTCCATTCTAAACTGTGCGAGGAGATTGTATAACCCAATTGGGAAAGTGTAACATTTTTTTTACAAATGTGAATTTGACCTGTTTCTTGCTAAGTATATATATATATATATAGAAGTGAAGAGAAGAGAAATGAAGTGAAGAGAAGTGAAGAGAAGAGAAATGAAGTGAAGAGAAGACAGCAATGACAAGGACAAAGAAGACATGTAAAGATCTCTAGCCGAGGTCAAAGGACAGGATGACCTGGAACAAATTTATTGAAGGCCTGTCATCTTTAAGGCCATTGGTGATGTACTATTTTATGTACGATATTAGGGACAGCAAATTGAAGTCAGTGTAAGATACTGCAGATATCCAAGAACATTCAGTATTAAATGACCTAGGGCCTGAGATTAAATGAAGGCACCTGTTGTACTTGGCTAAAGTAGCGTGTCGTGTGGTAAGAATTGGGTTAGCTATATAGGACAGTGTTTCTCAACCAGTGGTCCGCGGTACCATCAAGTTTCGCAATTCATCTTCAGGGGCTCCGCGAGAAATTGTAGAATAACTTAATTAAATAAAAAACAAAGTGAAATATCACGAAAAATTCAAAATATCGTTCCTATTACGGGTTGTATTTAATAACGTGTCTGTGTTTGTTTCGCATCATTTCGATAAATAGAACACGCATATAATAAATAAAACATTTGTGATCGGATACCATTCTTCTTCCTTATTTAAACTGTGCGGAAAAAAAGACTTGCGTCGTAAGGGTTCCGCTGTTTGTGGAAAATTATTCGAAGGGTTCTGGCTTGGTTAAAAGGTTGGTGAACACCGATAAAGGGAATGCCACTGGGCTTATAGAAGTGGTCGGCATAATGTATGTAGCAACTTACCGGTAGGTTAAAAATGATGATTTCATAAATCCCTAGCTGACGTAAGGAGAAAAGATTTTTAAAGCTAGACAAATTTTGGACCAGCCATCACTACCTACCTGCACTTAAAAGTTTGGTATACTCTGGATAAATGGAAATTTTTTTAGTGTTCCCAAAGAAAACTCACATTCTAGCTTACAAAAACTCACAATCTAGCTTACAAAACAATCTAGCTTACAAAAACTCACAGCCTAGCTTACAAAAACTCACAACCTAGCTTACAAAAACTCACTTTAATCGTTAACTGCAGGAGAGTGTGTTGCATACTGTGCATTCGCCGCCATCCAAGGGGGCTCTCCAAATATGCAGAGCTGAAATACTGTGCTTTGGTCCTGGTTTCTCCCAAGACATTGTCAAAGTCCTACACAGAGCCACTTCTAAGCTCCCCCTGCCAACACTGGGTCCATAGTGAGATCTTCCTGCATGCAACGAACCGAATAAAAGCCAGAGTTACATCTGGAGCTCAAGTCACTCACCCAAGCTTAGTGTGAAATTCTGGGTTTCCAGCATGTTTCACCACAGGAAGAAACCATGGAAGTGCGTGGATGATTTCAAGAGTCAACGAGGGTGTAATTAGCCTCACAGACAGAGGTTCATTTCCACATATGTATGTTATAGCGTCGTGCTTAGTTGTTGATCATGTAATGATGACTCCCAGATATGTCTCCATGCATTAACATTCGGTAAAGTATCATGGGAGGGTCGAGGTGGCTAAAAGGTGTGACGTCTGCCTTTAATCATAAAGGTACCGGGTTAGGTTTCTAGTACAGGGAATATATTTGATAGACATTTACATTTTTTTGGGGTTAGAACCAGTGGGTACTAATGATGTTATGTTCCCCCTGATCTCCTGGGTAGTGAGGTCGGGTGCCTAGCCTTCTGGGATAAGGGCAAAATATAGGAGGTCCAGTGTGCAACGTAAACATTTATAGGCAGTTGGAAATCGTAAAGAGTGGCCATACGGCCGCTGCCTTGGCTAATTTTACAAAATTAGGAAAACCTACACCACTAAAATATTTTTAGAACGTGTGATTCCTGTATACACACATTGGGATCCTGGGCGGTGATACGGAGTTCGTGCACTGTTCTGAGATCCTCCTTGTGTAATCTAAGGAAGGAGATCCGAGCACTGATGGAGTTGTCCGTGTGCAACGAAGGTGGTCCTTAAACCCAAACCTGTTGATTGAATTATATGAAATAGATCGTCCGGCAGAGATGAAGTAGATCGTCCGGCAGAGATGAAGGTTACATATAGGCTGGACTTATTCCAAATTTCATATACTCTGAAATCTAAAAACATGCACGGTTTTACCAAGATAAAAACACAATGTTCCTAAACTCAATGTTCCTAAAAGCTACGTTCCTTAACTCAATCTTTCTAAACACAGTGTTCCTAAACTCAGTGTTCTTAAACACAATGTTCCTAAACTCAGTCTTCCTAAACACAATCTTCCTAAACTCAGTCTTCCTAAACAGAATGTTCCTAAATTCAATCTTCCTAAATAGAATGTTCCTAAACTCAGTCTAGATCTCTAGAGAGCTAAGTGTTACTAAAGTAAATTCCCTTAGCTCCAGGGGTGCCTGCCGCGTGGCATATAACGATCTCTTTTATGCCAGGTTAGGCAAAGATTGTGGAGATATTCAACAAAAATTTATTGCTGTCTAGGATAACAAAAGCCAGTCAGGGATACCATTTCACGAAAGGTCTGCAACTTTTGTGTTTCGTTCCTAGCCTCTGAATTATTTAAATACTGTATACCATTTCACACATAAACATGAAGCATGAAACCTTAATGTCACAGTAAGTTCACATAGAGTGACAGAGACTGACTAATGTCGCAAACTTGCCACTGTTGAACTTTGAGTTAGCGAAGCGTGAAGTGCTAACCGCGACGCAATGAACCATGTATAGGTTGAATTTAGGTTTTTTGACCTTGTAATGTTGATACAGAGCGTCCTGCTGGCAGGGTGGTTGGAGAGCTGGTCTGTCGCGGCTAAGGTACATGGCTCGAAACACTGTGGCGTCACGTTCCAGTCTACCCAGCTGTAAGTGGGTAAATGACTCTGCTTGTGAGTTAAGGGAGGATAAGGCAGCGAGGAAGAGAACTCCTCTGGAAGCTGCACCTGGTATAATGAAGTCTCTAACAGTTCACTCTACTACGGTAGTACAGGTGTGGTATTATCTTTTATCTGTGACGTGGGGGAGCCGCGCTGGTGTAATGGCTTCGGCGTTGTACTGGCGACCAGGTGTTCATGGTTCAAACCCGGGCGACAGCGTTTGAAGAAATGTTTACGGCCGGAAATTTGACTGAATAACCTGAACGGCTCCTGTGATAAACCCTCTGTGGATGGGAAGGAGCGAAGCTCCTGACCGGGTTGGAAGGAAAGTCCTCAGGTTCCCCAGCCTCGCAATGACATGTCATTGGGCCGAAGGGCTGAAAGCCCAAGTGCCGCTGGTTAAGGAAAAAAAAAAAAAAAAAAAAAAAAATCTGTGACGTGGATGTTGAGCGTGCGATTGGCAGTGTGGTTAGAGCGCTAGTGCCTCGTAGTAAAGTTATGGGGTTCCAATACCGAGACCTGATAACATCACGCTCCAGTCGACCTAGCTGTAAATGGGTACCTGACTCTGGCCTTAAGTAAAGAAAAGCAAAGTCACCGACGAAGGTAGACGGGAGTGTGGCGCTACAGAAAGACTTAAGCATCAAACATCACGAAAAAACATTTAAAAAAAAAATTAAATATCATGAAAAACATCAAACACGATGAACAACATCATGAATATTGTAATGACAGTCATGATGAAGATATGCCCGGGGTGGGGGGGGGGTATGTGAAGAGACAAAGAAAGAATAGAACATCTGCTCCTTCAAGCATGTCGTAGAAGGCTACAAATATGAGGTTATGCATGGGGTTGGCCACCTCATCATGCATTACAAACTTCCACAGAAACAACTGCTACAACAGCATGTGAATGTTTGGTGGAGGCTGCTTGTAAGTGGACCAGCTGCAGTGGTGGATCCATGCTCCGTAAGGAGCACAAAGGAAACCGATGTTTGCAGAAACTGGTGTAGGGATGTGAAGTGTTAGAGACTTCCCTATATTAGGTCCAGCTTTATGAGGTGTGGCGATGACAACTTCCCTTTCTCGATCTGTATGTATTTATGTCTATCTCATTCAGTCTCTCTTTGTCCTTCTCAGTCTGTCTCGCTGTTTGTCTGTCTCTGTCTGTCTATATGTCTCTGTCTGTACGTCTTTCATCCTCTCTGTCTGTCTCTCTGTCTTTCTCTCTGTCTGTCTGCCTTACTCTCTGTCTGTATGTATGTGTGTCTATCTCTTTCTGTCTCTCTCTGTCCATCCCAGTTTGTCTCGCTGTATGTCTGTCTGGCTGTATGCCTGTCTCTTGGCCTGACTGTATGCACATCTCTGTCTTTCTCTCTTTATCTGTATGTCTGTCGCTCAGTCTCTCTCTCTCTGTATATTTCTTTATGTCTCTGTCTGTCTCTCTGTCTATCTATATCTTTCTCCTTGTCTCCCTCTGTCTAGCTATCTCTGAGTATTTCTCTGTGTCAGTCTTTCTCTGTCTGTCTCTCTGTCTATCTATCTCTGACTATCTCTCTGTGCCAGTCTTTCTCTGTCTGTCTCTATCTATCTCTGACTATCTCTCTATGTCAGTCTTTCTGTCTGTCTCTCTGTCTATCTATATCTTTCTCTGTCTGTCTCTCTGTCTATCTATATCTTTCTTTGTCTGTCTCTCTGTCTATCTATATCTTTCTCTGTCTGTCTCTCTGTCTATCTATATCTTTCTGTCTGTCTCTCTGTCTATCTATATCTTTCTCTGTCTGTCTCTCTGTCTATCTATATCTTTCTCTGTCTGTCTATCTATATCTTTCTCTGTCTGTCTCTCTGTCTATCTATATCTTTCTCTGTCTGTCTCTCTGTCTATCTATATCTTTCTCTGTCTGTCTCTCTGTCTATCTATATCTTTCTGTCTGTCTCTCTGTCTATCTATATCTTTCTCTGTCTCTCTCTGTCTATCTATATCTTTCTCTGTCTGTCTCTCTGTCTATCTATATCTTTCTGCCTGTCTATCTATCTATATCTTTCTCTGTCTGTCTCTCTGTCTATCTATATCTTTCTCTGTCTGTCTCTCTGTCTATCTATATCTTTCTCTGTCTGTCTCTCTTAGTCTCCCTCTGTCTGTCTGTCTCTCACTCTGACTCACTGTCTATCTTTTGTATATGGTACGAAGATTTCACCATAATGATGGACAATGTATTTGCCACAGTCAAGGAGGTTGTTCTTCTTGGTGATTTCAACATCGATATACACAATTCAAATCTAACATGGAAAAATATAATATTATCGTACAACTTAAAACAAATAGTTAACCAGCCTACAAGAGTAACACAAGCATCAACCACACTAATCGACCACATCTACGTAACTTGCCCAGAAAACATCATAGAATGCTCTGTCCCTAATATTGCAATGAGTGACCACTATCCAGTATGCTGTACATGGTCAAAGAATAAATGTAAAGTTCCGAAAAAATAAACATGTAAGTATCAAATTTAGAAGTTTCAAACATTTCAGTAAGGAATTATTTTTAAATGACTTGCTAACTGCACCTCTCGCCCGTGTTTACCAACTTCCTGATCCGGATGACGCTATTGAATACTGGACAAAAATTTTTTATAATGTTTTTGACACGCACGTACCAGCTAAGGAAATTCGCGTCAAACGACAATTAAAATCTCCGTGGATCACGCAGGAAGTGTTGGAGGCTATGAGGCAGAGAGATCAAGCGCACAAAAATAAGGACCTCAACACATACAGGGTATACAGGAACAAAGTTCAATATTTAATTCGGAAAGAAAAGAAAAATCGTTTTAGAAATATAGTTCAGAACAAATCAAATAGTAAGGAAATATGGAAGGCAATTAACACCTTAGCGAAAAAAAACGTAATGCACCAGACTCATTCTCTTCCAACACTTCATTTACTTGCACCGACTTCAGCAATCACTTTCAAGCAGAAATAAACGGTCTGAAATCCACAATACCACCTTCCTGTAGTGACTTAGACAAACTTTCAGCATTCTGTAAAAACAAATGTACAAACTCAGTTCCACCCGACATTCCTTTTATGACAGTTAATGAAGTGTATAACTATCTTATTGGCCTTAAGGATAATAGCTCATCAGGGCTTGACGGAATTAGTAATCGAATACTGCGTTACGCCGCACCAGCTATTAGTGATTCACTAACTTTTATATATAATCAATGTATTGCTAAAAGTTATTTTCCTTCAGCCTTTAAGATTGCCAAAGTATATCCTCTCTTCAAACCTGGCTCGTCAGATAACAGTAATCTTGGTAACTATAGACCTATTTCTCTTTTATCATCGCTTTCTAAACCACTAGAAAAAACACATACATAAAGCAACACTACATTACCTAGTTAGCAATGACTTGCTAATTGACAGTCAGTCAGGGTTTCGACAAAAGCATTCATGCCACACAGCTCTAACTAAGATGATAGACAACTTGCACCTAAACATAAATAACGATAACATATGTGGAGCAATCTTTGTAGACTTTAGGAAAGCATTTGATATGTTAGATCACGCTGTTTTAATAAGAAAATTAGAAACAATGAAAGTTAACTTTAAACTAGTGACATTACTTAAATCATTCCTGTCCGACAGACAGCAAGTAGTGTGGTACAATAACTCCTTGTCAAGCCCAACTATTATTGACACTGGTGTTCCTCAGGGTTCTATTCTCGGCCCTCTACTTTTTTCCATTTACATAAATGACCTTCCACTACACATCGAGCACTCATCCTGCGACCTATTTGCCGATGACTGTACCATTTATACTAGTGATAAAAGTTGCAACACGCTAGAAATATTATTACAAAGCGACACAGACAATCTTATTAAGTGGAGCAATGAAAACTGCATGCAAATAAATATCACTAAAACAAAATGTATGATAATATCAACTAGACAAAAATTACAAAACTCGCCGAAAACAACACTTCAGCTCTACATTGGAACCTCTTTAATTGAAAATGTAAATGAATATAAAAACACTAGGACTCATAATTGACCAACATTTAAGTTGGAATTCGCATGTACAAGCACTGACCAAACAAACGGCACAAAAAGTTTACCAGTTAGCTAAAATCAAACATTTCCTAGATGAGGAGACACGAAAAATGTTCTATACATCCCAGATACAAACACATCTAGACTATTGTTCCACAATTTGGGATGGCTGCACCATGTCCAACACTAAAAGACTCTTTTCATTACAAAAACGTGCAGTGCGCCTAATTTCAGACAAAAACCTCACACAGTGTGTAGACGCATATACATATCTTAACATATTACCACTAAGAAAGCGCCTTCTCTTCAACAAAGCCAAATTTATTCACAAAATCTTGTCACAGAATGCTCCAACGTATCTGTGGCCTATTTTCAAATACAGCGGAAGACGCAGTCAACGCTTAAATAAATTACACATGCCCAAGCCTAGGCTCGACTTATTCAAGAAAAGTTTAGCTTTTTCTGCTGCTCATCTGTGGAATACTCTTCCACACGACTTAAAAAATACTCTTAGTCCATATTCATTCAATCACAGACTTTTCAAATACATCATGAGTGCAGATTATATGCCACCCTAATTTCGTTATGTTCTTAAATAATTACGCTGTCACCTCAGGGGCGCATTCCCATAGTCAGTTATGACTGAAGGGGCTATTATTATTATTATTATTATTACATAACATCATATGTAGGTTTTAAAGTTAATTTTGTCCTGTTTAGTATAAATTATGATACGCATCTGTAAATTTGTGTAACTGTTATTGTACTGTTACAATGTTGGGATTTTATTTTATTGTACTTTCTTGTTATTTTATTATTTAAGTAACATTTAGGATACGTGTGAGAATAAATAGATTAACTATGGAAGAAGAGAGAAAGGAAGGGCAGAATGTTAGACGGGCCTGCGTGACCAATTCTAAACCCTTTGAAAATAAAGTTCGTTCGTTCGTTCGTTCTATCTATCTATCTATCTATCTATCTATCTATCTATCTATCTATCTATCTATCTATCTATCTATCTATCTATCTATCTATCTATCTATCTATCTATCTATCTATCTATCTATCTATCTATCTATCTATCTATCTATCTATCTATCTATCTATCTATCTATCTATCTATCTATCTATCTATCTATCTATCTATCTATCTATCTATCTATCTATCTATCTCTGATAATGTTTGTACTTTTCAACATATGTTATGTCATGCTTATAAGTAATTAATGTTAATATGAGTGTGCTATATTATTATTTTACTTTACAACGTTGAATTCCTTGAATTTGATATGTAAAATGCATATGAGAATAAATGAATTCAGTATGAAAGGTGAGAGAAAGGAAGGGCAGAATGTCAGACGGGCCTGCGTGCCCAATTCTCAACCCTTTGAAAATAAAGTTCGTTCGTTCGTTCGTTCGTTCTCTGTCGTTTTGTCGCTCTCTGTATCTATATCTGTCTGTCTTTCTTTCTCCTTCTTACTCCCCATCCCTCTCCCTCTCTCTCTCTCCCTCTCTCTCTCTCTGACTTGCTTTTCTATCTGAAAACTACAGACTTGATAACTCAATATAGCCAGAACAGGCTATTCTCTAGACATTTTGTCTTCTGCCCTGAAGGGCTAATTAGAGCATTTCGGTAGTGAGGATGAATAACAGGAATTTAACGATCGTCAATCGGTACACACATCATACCCCTCCCACCCCTCTACCATAAACAAAACAAAAATACCCCCAACATAGCTTGCCGTGTCCCATGGAGTTCCCGCGCGGGGGGGGGGGGCGCTGAAAAAAGGAGAAAAATAAGGAACAAATGAAGTTGTGCATGAGTGTGACGGGTCGGTGGTGGTGGTGTGGTTGGTGTTGCGATTCCTTGGTTATGGTATTATTTATTGAATAGTAAGTCACTCTTTAGACGTATCAATGTTGGTTATAAATGGTTAGCTCTGGGCATCAGAACATCCCTTCGACGTTCTGATTTGCATAGTATATAGTATTTGATTTCCCTTGTGGGAGAGTTATCGTGCTGACAAAGGTAAACACCAACAGCTGTAGAACCGAACCCGAAACGTAAATAAAGGGTCAAGCCTTCTGCTTTGAGTCCACATGTATTGAGATTCATTCAAAAACGATAATCGACATTCACAAAGGTTTCATGTACAATTCAGCATAACAATTGAATTCCAAATAATATCAGTAAGTATCCGTCCGTGTCAAAACAATATGTCAGATGAACATCGTGGCTATATACGTGCACTGTTGTAGTCAACAGCCAGAAATGAGCACATGAGTTCTTGACATCTACAATTTGAATCATAATACGATTCTCCTTCCATTATTAGTTTAATTTAATTAATCTCATGCTTAGATTAATTTCCGAACTGACCCTGAAGTCTACATCGATTCATCTATATAATATAGGCTATATACTCAGCCTTATTTCCTTGGAAGAAATACAAGACACGACCTTCTTGCTTGACGGATAGCGTAACAAAGGCCCTGTAACCAAGTCACCCGGCGTGACCTTCCCAACGCGAATGCGTCATAATCTCCGCATATATTTCGCGTTCACTATACCGTAAAATATCGACATATTCTATAAATATTAATGACCCCTAAACGTTGCGCACGGGTAAACCCCAGCAGACGCCATCATTTAAAATAACACCGTAACAGATTTCCTGTCAGATGGGGGCAAAAAAAATCTATTAAATAGATTTTTTTTGAACAATATTAATCAAATTATCAAAAATTTAACAAAACCCGACGTATGACCTATGATGTTCTATCTAGAACAGTGTCGCGGTCATGTCAGTAATATATTATAATAAAATCAACGTCATATCATACATATACATTATATTAAACAAGGAAATGTCACTGTCACTAACTAATTAACTAATTAATTTGTTGTATGTATAGACTAACTAATAATGTGAGGTGTTATTAAAATTATTCTAACTAACTAAAATTAAAATAATTAATTATAGTATGTACGTATGGTACTAGCTAATTAATATCTAATACGGGAGCCGCGCTAGCGTAGTGGTTACAACACCGCTCTGGCGACCGGGTGATACAGGATCAAACCCGGGCGACGGCATTTGAGGATTTTTCGTCGACCGGGATTTGGACTGGATTAACTCGAGACCTGGCGAGGACATTTGAAGGAGTGTCGTCGACCAGGGACTGGCGGCTCCTGAGCCGACCCAGCTGCAATGGGTACCTCCGAAATCGGCGAGTATTTGCCTGAATGGCGAGGGACACCTGTCTCTGTACAAGAAATAAAGGGATACTCACGTAAAATCAATGTCAGGTTAGACATAAAATAATAACCTGAGATTTCGCCTCGAGTATTAGCGGGCGTACGCAAAAAAAAAAAAAAAAAAAAAAAAAAAAATATCTAATAGAAGAAAATGAGAAATAGTATAAGAGAGTAAAAGAAATAAAAATTGAGAAGTACGGACAATTGAAACCAAATATTAAAGTATACATTAAATTAGCATGCGTGTGAAAATGAAGTGTAAGGATAGATACCTAATTAAATTAACGCAATCAGAAGAAAAGAGCAGAAAAAATTCATACCATTTAACTATATATATGAAATGTCATAATGTAATATCCATTACCTTAATAATTACACTAATTAAAAGGTTTAATTGGTGTGATATTCTTTTGTTTCATCTTTTCTTAGTATATTTTATTTTTTTATTTCATCACACTTTGACTTTATTATCTATTATATACTAATTTAATAACTAGAAAATTTTAAGATCCAATCGTGTTACCTCCTGTTGAATTGTATGAAAGTTCATTAAGACACAAGGTTCATATTATCAAATTATGATTTGATTATCCATTCATCGTTAGTTCCTTTATTAAACTTTTGAAAGTAAATTGACTAAGTCATCAGCGTATCTGTCCCTTCTTCATCAGAGATTGTTCCTTTTTAACAGTTTTCAATCGAAATGAGTGATACTCAAAGTGGAATTGAAGTTCAAATTTTCAAACGATCCGTAAAACTTGATATTTTGATCACAATAGTTTATTTCGAAATGTCCTTATTTAGGTAGGAAGTCCAACTGAATTGTTGTATATTCTGACTTGACATCAATACCGTTCATTGCAAATGTAATGCTTGACTAGTCAGAAAATTTTCTTGAAATTGTAATATTCATTCAGAATCCGTAGGATGTCGGGACAACGTGTCGGCTATGACGTTTTCAGTTCCAGGTATCGACTGTATCTCGAACTCGTAGGGTTGCAACGTAATAGCAAATCGTGCAAGTTTAGCACTTTTATGGTTTGAGCGACGTAATGCTGCCACTGATTTCTGATCAGTCTGGATCAGGAATGGAGATCCTAGTAAAAACTTTTCCAACTTGGTAATTGCCCAGATTACGGAGAGCAATTCTCGGTCCACAGTGGAATATTTCATCTCCGGAGGTTTCAGTTTGCGTGAGATATACATTACGGGGTGAAGGACATCATCATGATATTGCAGTAGACATGCCCCGAGTCCGTAATTACTCGCATCTATACGTAGAACAAACTTTTTAGAAGCATCTGGTAATCTTAAAACAGGTGGGCATGAAAATATTTTTAAGATAGTGCGAACAGTTTTGTCACATTCGTCGGTCCAATTTATCCTTAAAGGCATGTTCTTCTTTAGTAACGAAGACAGGACAGCCGTGATGGATGATAGGTGAGGTACAAATCTGCTATAGTATTGGATTAAACCTAACAGACTCCTAACCTGTTTCTTCGTTTGAGGAACAGATAAATTTAATATTTTAGAAACTGTACTGGGAATTGTTTGGATACGTCCCGATCCAATAATGTGCCCCAGGAATGTTATTTCATTACATGCTATTTGAATTTTAGTTGGTTTAGCGGTTAAATGGTTATCCCGCAATATTTCCAAAACTGATTTAAGACCCAAAAAAATGTTCCTCAAATGATGAACTAAAAAAAACATATGTCGTCAATATAGGTAAATTATATCTGATCTACCTGCTAAAATTTTTCGCATCATGCGAATAAAGGTAGCTGGAGCATTCATTAGCCCAAAAGGGCATCACGTTCCACTGGTAAAGACCCTTGTGGAGTTGAGAATGCTGTGTAGTATTTGGCTCTTTCGGTTAGTGGAATCTGCCAATAACCTTTGGGTTAAAGTCAATTTTTGTTTTTTTTTTTTAGTGAAAAGTGCAGCATTGGATAGACGAGGAAGTAAATCGTCAAGGATAGGATGTGGTTCGCTATCCGGTACTGTCTGCGCATTAAGTTTCCTATAGTCAACACATAAACGTATGTTGTTGTCCTTTTTCCGGACAATGACTAAAGGAGAAGAAAATGGAGATGTACTAGTCTCAATAATACCTAATGATATCATCTGTTCGAGTTCCTGAGATGTCTTACTCAGAAAATGTAGAGGTACAGAATAAGGATGAACACAAATTGGTGTATCATCGTTAAGAATAATATCGTGACTAATTACAGATGTGCAACCCGGTACATCAGTTAACACATCTGGGAAAGATTTGTAGAAGATCTAGCAACGCGTTGATGCTGTTGCGGTGTAAACCGTAGAAGAAATGGTCACACATCACGCCAAGATTCAGTAGATTGGACAGTAAGTACAGGTAAAGGCATCTGCACTTTCAGGAAAAGAAGATTCTTCCTCCTGTATAACAGATAGATTAGAATAATGACAAGTAGATACAGTATTGTCATCTAATTCATTGAAAAATTGACTGTAAGTGTATAGGACGTGTATGAAATTGCTTGAGCATATTAATATGGAATATCTTTCTGTGTCCCTTGATATCTAAGACGTAATCAACGTCTGAAATTTTATCAGTAACCTTATAAGGACCAGTCCATGAGATCAATAAGTTATTGTTATTGTGAGGGAGTAATACATAAGCCTCATCGCCTGGGAATAATTGGCGTAATCGTCTAGATCGATTTTGTATAGATCGAGCCTTAGCTTTTGCAGCCTCAGAAGAAGCTGTTGCCAATTGGCAAGACTCAATAATATTATTTCGAAAATTTAAATCACATACTCATAAGATTGACTGAGTGTCCTGGAGTCATCTCTGCATCAATTAATAAATCTATTTATTAGTCCCATAGGACCTGCTCGGAGGGGCTCCAAAAACTAACTCAAAGGGAGAGAAGAAGCCAGTTTTTGTTCATGTGGCACCTCTCGGTAAGCAAATAGGACAGCTGGATGCGTGCTCTGTCCCAGTCCCTTCCGGGTGGTTTAACAGTAACCTTATGTAAAAGTTGCTTAAGCGTACGGTTCAAGTCTCTCCAACTCACCGTTACTCATGGGATGATAAAATACTACTCAAAGTCCATATCAATGATTCCGGGTTTTGCAGTACCTACCGCATCGTATCGGATATAAACCTCACTGCGAGTCCCTTATCCAACAGATATATTTTCTAGGAAACCCTATTCTAGAGAAAAATTTAGATGTAATCATTCAGCGACATCTGTTGGAAGTGGTTGTCTTCAAATGCAATGGATCTGGATCATGTCGCCATCGTGTGCAATAAATGTAAATGCACATGAAACAAAATCGATGTCCTCTCGCAGTGATAGAATTGGACCAATTATGACTATGGCATCTTGTGTCAAAAAGGTATGCTACTGAGAGATCGCAACCATGGTAAGAAGCCCTGTGTGATAAGCTCCACGTGCTTTCATTCCTGGCACGTAGTACAATATGTACATACTGACGCAAATATGCACGTGAACTAATCCTGGCCAAGAAGAATTGAAGATAATACTCGTGATCGCGAGGTTCGAGTATATCCCAGATGTCCTTGCTTCACGTCGACTCATGCCCCGCGTGTTAGAAGAATGTAGCCGTCTAAAAGCAAGCCGGGGTACCATCTACATGTGTGTGTTTTTAACCAGTGATTTTATCACGAAAACAGCTAATTAGTATATCATTGGTTCATATATAAACCAATGTTGTGTTTCTTAATTACCCTGAAAGAAAATTTATCAACCTTAGTAAATTGGTTAAAAAATGTATTTAGAGTATTTGTATTTTTTGGTTTGTTAGCAAATGGATTCCTGTATTAGGTTTTTTGGAATTTTTTTTGGGACCTCAATATCCTCCTGTTTTTTCTGCATCCATATTATTATCTTTGACACTATTATGAGCATAGACTGAGCTCTAGTTGTCCACGGCGTTTCAGTGATAGATTGTGTCTCCCATTCAATAATATTTCTGGTGAACTTTCCTTGCTGCCGTGTATGCGAACCACCATAAGGTCTGCTATTGGCTTTTTCAGCATGCATAACCTTCATGTTGTCTGTGATAAAAGTGTGTTAACATGGATAAAGCTGTGGGGTTAAACTTCAATAGTTACCAAAGTATGCAAACGGACATATTCCCCGTTGCACAGCTAGGATGTTCTAGCGATGTCGACTCATCTGGTTGTGGACCCCGAGTTCCAATACAGAAACTACAGAACCGTTTAATATCACTCTGTTAAAAATCAGAGAGCCTGTTCCATCATTGGCTGCAAGACCTACTTCTGGTGGAATGTGTCCGCTCACAGTTTGCACTGTCTCCTTTGCCTTCTGAAAATTAGTTGGATTGTGGGCAAACTATTTCCACGTTAATAATTTTATAGCAACGATTGCAGCAGAATAGTTTTCTTTGTATTATGATTAGGTGAACTGAACCTTAGGGTGTGATATTTTGTCAATGCTGGCCCCGGTTTATGGTGTATAATGTGAAGATCACGAGAAATGAGAACGATTACGAGAATATTAGTTTGAATATCTGTTGTTGTTATTCTAATTGTTATCTCGATGTCTAGGTTATAACATATCGCATTCTTCAATGTTACCTTATTATATTGATTATGACGATTATAACTTGAGTTACGAGGATTATTGTAGTATCTTGACGAGGGGAATTTATTTTCTGGTCTTTTGTGCTTCCTCTTTTAAAGTTATTGTTAAAGTTATTTGTCCTTATGAAAAATGATTGTCTAGTTCATTTGGAACCTACTCTGTACACAAGTGTGTTCTAGGTTTGTTATGATTATGATTGCTTATATTGGAGGCTAAAGGATGAAGAGGTTTCTCATATCAACGAGCCAGAAATATTCGCATCGGATGTGATGTGCAGGTAATTTAATGAAATTTTTTCTAACTCATAATTGATTTGGTTTTCTTTCTTGCAGATAAGAAAGATTGGTGGTGACAGAAGATAAACTTTAGCCTCAATTACAAATCAACTAATTTGTCGTAAGATTTGTGACACCTGCCGTTCAACCATTGTTAAAACGTATTGCGTTTATGTTAGCAATAAAACCAGTGAAATCTTTGTGTTATCTGGCAACAAACTTTAAAAACGTAATTACATGATCTTTCGTTCAAGTGGAACGGGATCGTATAACCAAGTCTTAATGGCTCATTAATTGTGGCTAATGTGGGATTCAATGTTTTGTTTGCTGACCTTGCAGGTTGCATCCAGAAATTCCTTAAGTTTATGTGCCCATGCGGTTGTGTCAGGTTATTGACTTACATATATCCTCAAAGGCGCCAGCCACGATGTTAGGTCCGTTCAGTCTGTATTTTGATTGGTGGTAATTTAAAGTAATTAATGCCTTAAGTCGGGTGGTGATGATCCAGGAATGTGCATTCTCATTTTTGATTTGCTGCCAGCACTTGCGAATTAAGTTTTGGTTTCCAATTTAAGCCGTGCAATTACATTTCTTGTATGCAGGTATGATTTCTTGTCCGTTTCAATTTATTATTTCATCTATTCCGTTTCGGATTTCTCTTTGGCTATCTTTCGTTCTTTTCTTGTCTTAATTCTGCTTTCTTTTCCGCCTGTTTTTTTCAAAGTTCTTACAATCCTGCCTTAGCATTGCTTTCCTTTCCTCCTCTTTGACTTAATTTTGCAAATTCAGCCAATGATAAGACCCTCGAGAAGTTTCCTTTTTTTCCAAAATCCTTACCATTTTTAATAAAATAGTATAAAGTTAAGCCATCTTGACGTTAATTTATTTAAGTATTCATTACTTTTGTTTGTATTAACAATATAATCTATGTGATATATTATAATTATCAAACGATAATTTATTATTATAAGAAATTGTAATATTTACTGTATTGTTATGTTATAAGTTCCACAATCTTATATATTTTGTTAAAAATTGATATATATACTCATGATATTATCATATATAGTTAATGATAGGTAGTTTTATAAGCTGCTGTAATTAGTTAAAGCACTTAATATTATATTTATTAAGTATGTGTTTTTCCCAAATCATGTAGTCTTAATTGTCCTAAGTTCACAATATAGTATGAGGAAAGTGTACTATATATATTAAATTTGTATTAATATGTTTAAATGTTTTAATTTTTAAATATTATATATTATGCCATAATCATGAGGCATAAAGTGCATTGCCCATTCTAGGACACTACTGCGTAATATTTGCAAAGTCCCTAATTCCTCATCAAAGATGATGAAAATTTAATTCATATTCATCTACAATATTATTAATAGAAGAAAGAAATTTATAGCATTAATATTAAATTTATAGAAGGATGAAATGAATACAAACAATACTATGGGTTAACCAAGGAGTAACTAAAACAGTATTACCATACGCACAGACATTTTCACAATTTAAAAAATGCATTAATAACTAAGTGGTATAAAAACGGAGAGTGAGGAGATTAAGAATGAAATGAATAGAAAGTTAGACTGTGTAGTAAAAATAGTGTAGTCACAGGACTCATATGACGTTTAATAAAAACATTTAATTAAAATTAAAGATAGCTAGATCAGAATAAACAAGAAAGATACGTACATAAAGATGTAAATGAATAAAATTAAGAACCAAATACACATGAATACACCAGTATAAACTTGAGTATTACACTACCATGCAAAGTGATGTAAGAAGTCCGAAACAAACGATAACCGATAACGATAATTCGACCGCTTTCTTCGCGAGGTGCTATATTATATTCACAGCCTTAGGAAACATTCAGAATGGAATATCGGATCTGTGAGCCATTTTTTCTTATGAAACCGCCCCGCCCAACCCATACCGCTACTGAAAAAGAACAGAACACAATATTTAATGGATACAACGAAAAAAAGAAACTTGGCATTATTTGGCAAACAGAGACGAATAATTTTAACCTTTAAAAATTAGGGATTATCTTGTTTTTGGAGGTAATATAGCTCATTATATGCTTTTTGCGAAGAATCGTGAGCTTGTTTGAAAAATTGAATACGTTGGCAAATGTTCATTTGATGTTTGAAAGCTGCCGGGGATTAATTTTGTTTGAAGGACATTGTAGCTGTGGCTTTTCAACCGTTCATTACTGCCGTAAGGCATGACGTCACTGGTTTGGTTTATGAAATAATGTCCATTGTCGGCTCGAATGGAAAAATGTTTATTTTTTTGTTGGTTCGTTCTTGTGAAAAATTTCTAAAACCACTAATGGCAACCAGTTTGTGAGGGTCGGTGGTGGTGGTGTGGTTGGTGTTGCGATTCTTGGTTTAAGGTATTTTTATTGAATAGTAGTCAACTCTTTGGAGTATAATGTTGGTTATAAATGGTTAGTAGGCATGCGAACATCCCTCGACGTTTGATTTGCATTGTATATGTATTTGATTTCCTTGTGGGAGAGTTATCGTGTGACAAAGGTAAAAACTCCAAAGCAGTAGATCGAACCCGAAACGTAATAAAGGGTACAAGGCCTTCTGTTTTGAGTCCACATGTATTGAGATCATTTCAAAAACGAAGAATCACATTCACAAGGTTTCATGTACAAATCAGCATAACTATTGAATTCAATAATATCAGTAATTTCGTCCGTGTAAAAAAATTGTCAGATGAACATCGTGGTAATAAACGTGCACTGTTGTAGTTCAACAGCCCGAAATGAGCACCATGAGTTCTTGACATCTTACAATTTGAATCATTTATACGATTATCTTCCATTATTTGGTTAATGTAATTAATTCATGCTTAGTTAATTTCGAATGCTGAGTATATATCGATTCATCTATATAATTATAGGCTTTTACTCAAGCTTATTTTTGGAAGAAATAAAAGGAAGACCTTCTTGCTTGCGGATAGGTATCAAAGGGCCCTGTACCATGTCACCGGCGTGGACTTCACAACGCGAATGCGTTTAATTCCGATTTATCTTCGTTTCACTATACCGTAATTATCGACATTTTTATAAATAATAATTGACCCTTAACGTTGGCATGGGTAAACAGCAGAGCTATTTAAAATAACACCGGAACAATGAGATTGGAACTATCGTGGGTAAGATGATACAGGCAAGAAACAGTTGAAAGTGACTGTGAATGACTGTTCAAGGTTTTGCAAGCAAGACGTGCACGGATGGCACCAAGTCATTATAGGAGCGAACAGGAAAACAAAATGATGAAATTCATACAGGGGAAAGTTCTATATTCATTAATATTAACTAAACCCTTCAATTTCACAGTAAATAAAAAAACATTATGTTATTACAAATATTTAATTACTATTACATTCAGAAACATATTCAACAAAAATAACAAATAATCAAAATACAATCAACAAACAAAAACAAAAAAAAAATAAAAAATAAAACCTAAACCACAAA